>JAHUTJ010025712.1:0-22302 GCA_036250325.1 Characodon lateralis | reverse complement strand
TATATATACAGATATATTGACAGTTAATTTGGGCATGCTGCCGCATTAGTATTCAAATTAACCATTGTATAAAATATTATTTAAAAGTGTGTCATTAACTAATCATGTATTTTTTGAATATGTTCATTTGCACATTAAGTATGTGTACACACACAGACAGATTGCAAAGACTTACACACACTCAGACAGCACGGGGTTAACAGAAGTGGGCAATGAGCTGTCAGAACAGTTTCTGTGTATCACACAGGTCATTGCCTGATCCTCGTCTGTCTCTTTCAGACCATCTTTGTGCTTTTTTTTTCTTTTTTCTCTGTCCCTCTTTCCCCCTTCTCCTCCATCTCAGACCCCCAGTCTCATTAAGCACAAAATACAATTAAGGTGAGTGCATCGGTGTCACACCCTCACCATTAGCACCTCAACCTAAATGGCATTTGGCATAGAGCTAAATAGCAGCTTTACTTCTTCAACCGTTAGAGACCTCACACGTACAATTCATATCAAAACACAGTAACAACTAGCTAACTTGGCAAAGCAGAATGCAGCGCAGCTACATTGCTTAAGAGAGTTGACACTTTATACTCAGAATATACACAGCTGCTTTTTTGGAGATATGAGAAAAACTGCTACAGAGAGATTAAGATTCCCTTATCCTGATTTGTGAGGCACTGTCGATTGCAGACCAATATCCTACTTGCAGTGAAGAAAAAAACTATTCACTACTTCAATCATGGAATTTCAAAGTAATCTTAGATGTCAGTACTGAACCAAAGAATGGGTTTCCACATTCTATTCTGGTTTCTGGGACTACTAGTTTTCTGTAAGCCCATTAGCTCAACTTTATTAGTTACTTAAAAGAAACTATTCTAAATAAAATCAACACAAAATATATATTATTTCCATGTTCATAATTTGTCTTTAAATATTTTCCCAAAAAGATAATAAAGAATACAATCAACAAGAAATTCATATATGCTAGCATATATAAATATATATATATATATATATATATATATATATATGTATATACATATACTATATAATAGCAGCTGCAATTCCTGCACTCAGCTTCAAGATTTCTCTGTCTAACCATAACCTCTCTGACACTGCAGCAGTAAATATCTGAAATCTAAATCCTCTTCACAACATTGCCTAATTACTACCAACAACATGGTAGCTGATTAACTTGTAATTGCTGCTCTGAACACAGCATGTCCCTCTCTTCTCGTTAGGGTTATTACTGACTATAATTACCGCTAATGTGCAGAGAATAACACACAGTCTCACACATAACCCTACAAGAACACAAACATCAATGCAGTGGGATGGGAAGGGGGGTAGACATAAACACCTGAGCTCACACATTTTCAAAAACTCACAGACACACCTCACCAGGAGGATACTTAGTTTCTTGGAAACTGTGACTAGAGCACAAAGCAATAACAGTGAAATTTAGCAAACCAAATTCATTTTCACCATGTTGCCTCATTTAAGCAACGACATTCACAGCAGCCAAACTGTGTAATGGTCTTCATATGTCACTTTGTTTCTCACTGGAGTCCCTGAAGATGTCATCAAAGCCACTAAGATGAATTGTTGTCCATCCCTTGATTCTGAGTAATGTCTGGACCTTGTTGGATTTCGTGCACATTTGTGATTTAATGTTGCCTTAATTTACTTTGGGTAAACTATGAGTAAAGCCTAACTGAACGCATAGATGGATTCAAAAGTACTTAGCCCATGAACAATGGCAGTGTCCCCCTTTGCGGTAAATTAGACCCTATGATGTGAATAGATGTCGTGGCGGACAAGTGAAATGATAATATTAAATAATAAGACATCACTTCTGTTTGCTGATTTTCAAAAGTATAATGAAAAATAAAATGTATTTTCTATATAACTTTGCAAATCAGCTATTAGATGCGATGTCATATTATTGTTTGAACCGGCCCCGCCCGGACACCTACAATCAATCTATACAACACTAAATACATAAATATACACTACCAGCCAAAAGTTTTAGATGCACTTTGTCACTTAATGGGTCTCTTTATTCTCATGACTGTTTAAATTGTAGATTCTTGCCAAAGGCAGCAAAACTATGAATAAACATGGGATTATATAGTAAACAACAAGTGTGAAATAACTCTAAACATTTTTATATTTCAGATTCTTCAAAATAGCCACCCTTTGCTTTGATTACTGCTTTGCTTTCTTGCCATTCTCTCTATGAGCATCATGAGGTGGTCACCTGAAATAGTTTTTCAGAGTCTTGAAAGAACTTCCCAGAAGTGCAATGAGAGACAATCAAAGGTTAATATTTCATTCATCACAGCAAAGGGCGGCTACTTTAAGGAATCTAAAATATAAAACATAATTAATGTTCTTTTACAAGTTTTTTGTGTGCTACATAATTCCATGTGTTCATTCATTGTTTTGATGCCTTCAGTGAGAATCTACGTACATTGTAAGTAGATATAAACATAAAGAAAACCATTAAACAAGAAAGTGTGTCTAAAACTATTGACTGGTAGTGTAGTTTGATGCAAAGGTATTAATATTTAGCTTTTGCACATTTTATGATGTTACAAACACAAACTTTAATGCGTTAAGGTTTTATATGAAAGACCAACACCAACTAAGGCGATTATTGTAGGGTGGTGGAAAATGATACATGGTTTTCCAAATTATTTTTAAACAAAAAATTGATAACCAGCATTTACTGTTAATTTTTCTTCACTTTTTAATGTGGGCAAGTTGAACACACTTCGACCAGATGCTGCCATCAGCACAAGATGAAAGATTAACAGTGAGTGCTGGTAATCAATTTTAGATGCTCGCCCTTCACTTGGCGTTGACTATGGAGGAGTTTGCACTGACCATTCTCTTTAAAAATTATTAAAAACCTTTAATAAAAATCTGAAGTTTGGCATGGAATTGTGTCTATCCCCTTTAAGTCAATTTATTGTATAACCACTTTTTACAGCAGTTACAGCTGTCGGATACAGTCCGTGGGTTATATCACTACCATGTTTGATCTTCTTGACCAGTAGTGTCCAAAGTGTGGAGGGGGTGGGGCATATTGCATGCAGGCTCAAAAGTCCAAGCTTGTGCTGATCTGACCAGAGCACCTTTCTTCACATTTGCTGTGTCCCCTACATGTTTTGTGGCAAATTGCAAACGGGGCAAATTCTAGCTTTCTTTCAACAATGGCCTCCTTATGTCGCTCTTCCATTGAAGCCATATTTGTGAAGAGCAGGACAGATTCTTCCACTTGTGCCGTGGATATTTGGCTTATACTCTTCTCTTCTATTTGCTGATGATTTTATTTAGGGTTATCAGAATAAAGAAGGGTAATTACAAAAACACATCACTCTATTTGGATTTTTATTTATAAACCTCGTAACCCTTTTCTTACACTTCATATACAGATGATCTTCACATAAAATCCCAATAAAGACAATTGTTGACCTCATCAATCCAAAAACAAACAGGTTTTAGTTGTGTTTATGACACACGTAAAGAGGAAAACAGATTATTTTTTTGAAACATTCGTCCCTATGAATCTCCTGCTAAGAGCTGATTATAAAAATGTATTTTCAGTGTTTTAAGTATATCCTTTCATCACAGAGATCATGCTCCAAATTGTTTTGATATCCCACAGGAAATCAAATAAGTACCGACATCTGTTAGCATTTCCATAAAAGCAACATTTGGAGAATTAACTATCTGCTTGTGAAACCTCCAACCATAACAGAATTTAAAAAATATAAATATCTTCCACTTCTTTTAATATCTGCACCGATTTCTTGCAAACAAACAACAAAAATGTGTCATTAGTCAATCTGGAGGTGGACCAGAAGTGCAGGACGAGCGGAGACAGTATGGTGAGTTGAATTCTTAATTTAATAGAAAAGCCAATTTACACGTAGGCAGACGCTGGTTTGAGAGGCAATCCAGGTCATACAGTACATGAAGAATACAGGACTCAAGAATCGGGATCACAGGCGTAACATAACCAAGGTAGACTAGGATCGATTAGGTTAGACTAATGACACCACCACAAACACAGAACAAAAACAGACTTAAATACAGCAGGGGAAGCGCGTGAAACAATGGGGCAGGTAATCGGGGAAACAGGACACAGGTGTGGACACAGCTTGCAGGGACAGGTGAACCAGATTAGGGATGACAAGGACATGAGGAGGTGGACGAGAAACAAACAGTAAACAAACCCCAGGAAAGAGATCACAAGGGGAAAACAGAGACAAGAGGAAAACAGTACTAAATTACATCAGTAAGCAGACCTAAACAAAAGTAAATAAACATAAAACCTACTAGTCTAACGTAACACTAACAGAGGTAAACAAGGAACTGAAGGAAACAGAAAGACACCTGACTGCATGGACGAAAACCATTCTAAGTAATAAATAAATGAGAAAGCGACCACCAAGGGAACTATGGGCGAGGGGAGAAAGAACTACTAAAACTAGGAGGCAGGAGAGAGAACAAAACTATCAGGGAACAGAAGGAATAAATAAACATAACTACTAAAACCCAAAGGAATAGAAACATCTAGCTGAAAAGTAAACAAACACAAAACCACAACCAAGTCCAAAATGGCCGATCCTGACAAAATTAGATAAATATATAGGGAAAATAAATTAAAAAAATTATTTATCCAAATGTTGAGGTGTATGTATTCAGGTTAAATACATATTAATAGTGATTTCTTCTTAGAAACGTGCTTATGGACCCATACTCTGAATAAAACAATAAATATTAAAAATGTGGAAGCGTGTAGCATAATGTCAAATGTTTTGAATTTGTATGCGCTCTCTGAAGGTCAGGGGGCTTTGGTCTTTGTGTCTCCTCTGTGTAAAAAGGCTTTTTGCATGAATTTAAATCCGGCTTAATCATAATTCTCCAACTAAACTTGCTAGGGAGAGAGCAATGAGCACAAAGCTCCTTTTAAGTTCATAATCACTTTCTCCTTTGGACGGAGATAATGGGACTACTTGTGAGAGATTTAGCCTGCCTGCCTCCCTCTCTTTCTCTCTGTCTTGTCCTACCTTTCTGCCTCTCTCTATTTCCCCCCGAAACACACTATCTCTCTTTCTTCGGACCATTAGTGATATTGCCGGGCCGCAGACCTCTGTGTTAAGTCACTTAATCAAAAGCAATGGGTTGAAAATCTTGTTTGGTCTCTTGTTCGGTCTCTTATTCATTCCTGCAGACAGGAGCAAGGGGGAGACGGAGAGAGGCCCGCGGGAAATGAAAAGAGCGAGACAGATACACATAGAGAAGAGAGAGAAACTGAGAAAGAGAGTGCTGATAGTAAAGTGAGATGGTGAGGGAGAATGTGTGAAAAGATGGTCCTATGTGTTATCAGCTAAGTAGCGCAGAATGCCCCCTGGGCAATAAAGGGGCCAGTGTTCCTATAACCACTTCTGTCTACTGTGGGTCTCATGTAAGTGCACACACACACACACAAACGCACGCACGCACACACACACACACACACACACACACACACACCCACCCACACTTTCTGTCTAGTTAGAACCTCTTCTCTCAAAACTACAATACTAGTGCAAAGTTTCAGACATTAAAAGAAACCCTCTAATGGCAGGATTCAGTGTTTCTATAGAGTAGTCATCTTGCATGCCAAAAGTTTTGGGCTCAATTCTAGTTTCCTTTTGCCACATATCAATGTGCCCCTGGGCAAGACACTTAACCCCAAGTTGCCTACCAATCTGCATATTGCTGTATAAATGAATAAATATGTGAGTTTTAATGGGTGAATGTGGCTCTAGTGTAAAGGGCTTTGACTGGTATGTCTAGATAAGTGCTGTAAAAGTTCCATTCATTTACCAATCCATTTAAAATCCACATCATTAGATGCAAACAATTTTATTATTAAAACTTTCTAAGGTAATATTAATACTTAGATAAGGTTAGTGGACTAGGTTAGTCTTGCTAAAAACACATATCATGGGTCAAAGGCTAGCTCTTGATTATTGAAGTATGTTTTTGTTAAAAGATTAAAATCTTCCCAGTTATTTTATTTTCAAAATAAATATAATACCAACAAACCCTCTAAAATTTACTCACCAAAGAAATCAGTAATCAGGAAGGTAACAATGAACCAAAAGTAACTTTGGGGGGTAAGTGGCAGTTCTGCTATTTTATATTTTTAAAAGAAATAACAAAATCATTTTAATTCAGTGTTGCTTTAAAACGGCACCATGAAAAAATGCCAAAAGGAGCAAATCATTTTTCGTATGATAAGACAAAAAAACAACTTAAATCTGTTTACTTTAGAAACTGAGCACTGAACCAAACTTATACTGAAACATCTTAATATTACCAGATGATAAATGCATCAGTAATAAAAAAAAAGAATGTCCTAGTAGGCCATCACAAATACTGAAGCATTGTGCATACAGAGAAAATGATGGGTGATGAAGTGCTTCTGTGCTCTATAGGGGGTCATGACGAACATATGGTACTAACCCCCCATCTTCCCCAACACACAAAATACTTGCACATACACAAAGACTTTATTTTCATTTATTAATTCAAAGCAGGAAAAAAAGTTTGGTTCCTCAGCACAACTGCCTAAATAATCAATCATATGTCTAGAGGAGGATGTGCAGCAGAAGGAGGAAACAAAAGAAAATCAGTACAAATCTATATACAAAAGAGATTCTGTGATATATGCTGATAACAATATATCAGTTCAAATGAAAGAACCAGATATTACATTTTACATTTATGGCTGTAGTAGCAGATGGGGAGGAAGGCAGGACTTTGATTCCCTCATGCAAATCATCATACCATAAATGCACTCTCAAACATTTATAAAGCTTTTAACAGTAATATACTCTGGGACTTTGTCTTAGTTGCAGAAGTTATGCGATTTTCTTTCTTCCAGAGTGGACTGCTGTGTAAAGCTGAAGATCAATAAGATGGTTTAAAAGTCATAAGTGAATTGAATTTTCTTAATTATATTAAAAGTCAAAAGTAGAGTATTGTGTGGTAAAGTACACACAGGACATCAGGGTCAGAGAGTAATCTCTCTCCTCTTATGATGATCTGTACTTTTCATTTCCTAATTGAGAAAAAGAAGATTGCAGGATGGATGGAAAACAGGGATGGAAGGGTGAAATTGGTGTAACTCTATTATCTTCAGTGTTTTAATAGCCTTTTATTTGATGTTCTTTTCCCCTGTTTTCCATTTTTCTTTGACCCATATGTATGAATGTTCAAAATCTTTTGGATTTAGGACATTAGATTGTGGGATAGCACAGTTAGCAGCCCTACTTAGTGGATTCAACTCCTTTTAAAAAACACCCTGAAAAGCTACAGAAAATCCCTGTTAGACCAAACCTTTTTAAAGCAATCAGTCTCTATCTTATTTTGGAAGGATGGTTAAGAAACTAAGAAGTACAAATAAATGTGATTCTGATTCTTCACATCAAATAATTTAAAGCATCTGTGCACAGAAGCACTGGCTGTCAGGTGTAAAATAATTATGTATTGTGTTTCACACACCTCTCATAGTTCAAGAACACTTATTTTGATTAAAAGGCAGGCACATGCACTCTTTTATACACATTCAACACCATTCATCCAATCACCAGCCAAACACTTAAAACATCTAATAATTCAGAAATTCAGTCCTGTTGCAGATGTTTTTTCAATTCAATTAAAAACTCACTGAAATACTTCTTTTGATCTCAGTATTGGCTATCAGGCACACACACCTGATCCTAGCAGCACCCATTGCCTTATTGTCTCCCACATAATGCTGCTAAAAGCTAATATCATCTGGCCAGCAGCTGTTTTTAATATGCAAAGGTGATATTACAAGAACACAGTATGTTATGTAGCAGTTTGTTTTATCTTGTGGTATGTTTTGGGGATTTATAATTAAGTGTCAAGCCTGTATGCTTACAGTACTTTAGCAATAGCTAATTTAATCTAAAATGGATTGCCTTAAAATACAAATGAAAGAGATGATAAGATGAAATCAAGGTTTGGTCATTTAATAACATCCTAAGCTTTGAATATCTCACAGCACTGTTTTAACTGTCTACAAACATAGAAAGAGTTTATTACAACTGAAAACCTATCAAGACATGGCACTCCACCTAAACTGACAGGCCTGGCAAGAAGAGCATTTTTCAGAGAGGCAGTCAAGAGGTGCATGTTAGCTCTGTTGGAGCTGCAGAGGTCAACAGTTCACCTGGAAGAGCCTGTTGATAGTCACACACAACAAATCTGGCCTTTATGGAAGGGTTGTAAGAAGAAACCATTGATGAAAGAAAGCCATAAAAAGAACAATTTGCAGTTTACCACAAGCATTGTAGTAGATACAGCAAACATGAGGAAGAAGGTGATATGCTGAGATTAGACCAAAATTGAACTTTTTAACTAATCTTGCTATCTTTAGCAAAATCCTAAAACTGGACATAATTCTAATAATTAAAGTTTGTGCAAAAAAAGTGGGAGCATTTGGTCCCAGCATCAAAATAGTGGAAATATTATTAGTAGCAAAATGACACATCTAAATGTAATACCAGTATTGTGGCTCTCTGCATGAATACATGGCACCAAATTTTGCATATGTAAGGTTAAAGTGGCAAAGCTCAACCCGCTGTATTCAATCTTTTAAAAAAAGACATTTCCTCTTTTCCCCTGAGTCTGTGGGGGTTGAGGTAATAGATGAGGGGCAAAATGGCATATGCATATCTGTGCATGCATACATCCATACTTGAGTGTGTGCTGACAAAATCATTTGCGTGCATATGCATGTCTGCTGCACCTTGTTCAAATGAATAGTGTTTTATTTGGGAGACATTTGAAAATTAAATGCTTTTGGTCTGGCAGATTGCTCCATGTCTCTGTCATGTTGCTATGAATGGGATGCGGCCTTTGATGCATATAATGACTGACAGGAGATTCACGCCACCTCGCTTACAAACAGACACACACACACACACCACTTTATATATAGATTTTCACCCTTATTCCCTCTATTTTATGGCCCCAAGGCTCTCTCTTTTGCTTGATCTCATTTATCCAACTGAATAAGAAATATTTTTAGAGATATTTCACAACCATTTCCTATATTAGAGAGTTAGCGATAATAAAACACAGCAGAAGAACACCACATACTTATATAGACTAGCAGTTTGCTAGAACAAGGCATTTTCAGAAGTTTCTAATTGTTTACTGCAGTTCAAGCAAAACCCACATTCATCAACATGCATGTCAAGACTTGGTATTGTAGACACTACAATAGGACTTATTCATTTCAAAACAGTCTTTAAAAACATCAAAATGCTTAAAACTGAATTTAGTTGATTGGTTTTGTTGTTGGATGTTGGATCAGTAATGATCTATGGGTTTTTGTTGTGTGGCATTTTGTCTAAACAGTTATCAATGACATTGGGTAACCTAATTTATTGAATAGATTGTTATTTGTACATGTTAATAATCCACTCCTACTTTAGTTAAGTACGGTGTTCCGCAGGGTTCTGGCCTAGGACCAGTCCTGTTTTCAATAAAGATTAGTGGTTCAAACTCAAGTGTTCAATGGCTGGGGTCCTGCCTAATTTAGATGTTTCCCTGATTTGACACAATTAAATGACTTGGACATTCAAGTAAGAATTGGATAAGAAGGAGGCCTTTTCAATCAGTTGTGTTAGTGCAGGGAAAACCAGAGCAACTACATATTTCCACTTGAACAATATGATTAGAAAACATAACATGCATATTCACCATTTTTCATATGATATTCAAATGTCAGAAGTACAGATTTGGCTTACGTGTAATTTTCTACTTCTAAGATTAAGTAGGGGTAAGGTAATAATTTATGACCATTTTGGGATCAAAGCCATGGGTACAAAATGAATGGCCAGTAAGAACTTTTATGGAACTTTCAAAATAAATCGCAATAACCTACTTCCAGCACAGCCAGAAACGGGGGTAACGTGAAGTCAATGTCCGAATAAAAACCCTGCTTTTGCAACAAACTGACCTCTTCCACGCAGGTCCCCAGCGGAATTGGATGGAGGGACACAGTGCACTAATGTCTCTTTGCGGGCAAACAGACATAACTCTTCAAACTGGATCCAAGACTGTCATACAATCATGCGACCATATGCACTAAGTTAAGTAGGAATGAATTGCTGTTTGTGTATCTGGTATTCATCATGAACGGGGGTAACTAAGGTACAAGCGTTCCTTGACTTTCTCTCTGAGGTCTACAGAAGCAAACTGTGTTCCAGAGAGTTCCCAGCAGAGACCCTGTCTCTACGACGCCGAGTGGAGCAGTTTTTCCCAGTCTGAAGAAAGGACAACGGGACCGCATCACTGTGGTTACAGCAGTAACGTGCAGTTTGGCCGGCCGACAGAGCGAGCTGCCCCCCCACACAGCTACGGAGGTTAGCTGTAAACTAATCCTTTGTACACTGTTGATGCTTTCTTCAACTTCGTCGCCCCGGACAACTCTTTTAAGAAATTGTGTAAATTCATTCCGTGTGTGTACAGAGTTTTGCTGTTCAATAATGTCAGAGCTTGGCTCATCCCTTTCAATTTTGTCCTAATATCACCGCCTTATTGGGCTGGTATTCATAGGACAACACTTAGCAGACCAAAATATTATTTAATAAAATATTAAAGTATTAATATTAAATATTAAATAATATATTCATATTCATAATCACATCAACCAAAAACAAAAAACACTTGTAAAGAACCACATAGTTGGCAACACAGTGGCACTGACTTAACCTTGGTTTCTAGAAGAACCATCTTTCATGTTTGCAACACCCAGTTGTTGTTCCAGGATTTCATTCATCTTCTATACCGCTTTTTCCATAGTGGGTCACGGGGGAGCTGGTGCCCATCTCCAGCAGTCTGTGGGCGAGAGGCAGGGTAGACCCTGGACAGGTTGCCAATCCATCGCAGGGCAACACAGAGACATACAGGAGAGACCAATTAAACCTTATAGTCATGTTTTTGGACTGTAGGAGGAAGCCGGAGTACCGAATGCATGGGGAGAACATGCAAACTCCATGCAAAAAGAACCCCGGTCGGGCGTCGAACCCAGGACCTTCTTGCTGCAAGGCAACAGTGCTACCAACTGCACCACCGTCCAGCCCTGTTCCAGGATTTAGGAATTCAGATTGGGAGGCAGAGCCCTAAGATATCAGGCTCTTTTTCACTTCTGCTTTTAAGACTGATCTGATAACTTGCCTTTTTAACATAGGCTTTACTTATTGATTTTGTATGGTTATATTATGTTTCTTTTTTGTGGATTTTATGCTTGAATATGTTTTTTGTTTGTTTATATTCTTTATGTAGGATTTGACCAAGTGTTGGAAGGAGGACCTCAGGCTTAAGCAGGTGCTTGATGGTATTTTCCTCAGCAAGTGCACTGTGCAAAGATAGATTGTAGAATTTTTTTAATTGTTTTTTTTATAAAAACAAAACACTGAGGGAAAAGAAATCCCAAATATCTCCAAACTAATCAAACTGTATTCATAATAAAATGTCAAAGATAGTACTAGACCCCTGACTATGAAACTCTTACACTTTGTGTCTCTTGAGACCCAAACTGCACAACCCTCATGTAGAAGCTTCTACCCAGGCTTTATATTGGAAGATCCTCCTACAAAGCAAACCACTATTAATTCCGCCATAGTAAAATTACAGACAATCAAAAAGACACAGAATATTTAGCAGTACCCATATGTATTAATACAGCTATCGTGTAATCAAATTGCTTGGTTGCATACCTGCATTTGTTATTATTTTTTAAAATGCAGTGGCTAACAAAAACACCCCTAGGGAGTGCATTACAAATGGAACTTCCAATAATCAGTTTGTCTATGTAAGGCTTTGGAGGCCTAGTTTGAAAGACTGGCTTGGAAAAACACATTAAAGTAAGATAGAAACAAACAACACAAAATAATTGGAAATCCTTCAAATTAACAATAAGTAACTCAACTAACAAGACATCTGAATTCACAGAAGAATACAACACAAACAAAGCAACACAATTCTGTATTCGGGCCAGATGTAATAAAATAAAACTAAATGTGTAATCATTGGTTGTTTGTGTCAGAATCCGTGGTGTGATCTTCCTGCAGCTAACCAATTTTACCACCAGGTGCGGTTTTCGGGAGGTGCTGGAGCTGGACAGGTGCAGCTCATCAGGCTCATCAGCTGGGCAGTATATGAAGAGGCTGCGCCTGCACTTTGTTGCCTGAGTGTTTTGCCTTTGCAGTGCAGCTTCTGGCCATCCTAGAAATCTGATTTCATTGTTGAAAGCTAAGTTTGATGTGCTTCACTTCTGTACTGATTTTACCCTGTCCTGACATTTTCAGGTGCATTACTTCTGGATCCGACAGAGTTGACCAGAGACTTGGAGTGAATCAGTTTGAACCGATTCCTGGATTGAACCTTTGGGCTGACTCTTCTGTGAGCCTCCAGCTGAGCGAATCCTGTCCACCCTCCCAGCACCTCCTGTTTGGCCCGTCCCGACCACCACAGCGGGTGAAGCTGACCACTCTCTCTCACGTCCCAGGATTTCTTACTGTCCTCCCTGGCGGATTTACCCGTGCTTACCTGTAAGCTGCACAATCATTTTTGGTGTGTTTTCTGGGGTCCAGTTTATAACTCTGTTCTTCTCCCCCATCCAGAAGATTCCACTCCCGTTTCCCGATTCCCAGGATTATTTGCTAAAAATAAATATTTGTCTAAACTTATCTCTCTCTGGTTGCTCTCTGCATGTAGGTCAGGTTGGCAGTCAACATTATGACAGTTTGTCTATACTGTGTGCAAGTTTTTTACTTGAAGGCATTGGTTACACCATGATATTTTGTGTATGCATATTTGTTTAAAGTTTGTTTCTGTAGACCACCTTGGGTTGCCCTGAACTTTAAAAGCACCTAAACTGTAAAAATTTATTTAATTTCTTCTTCTGTTTTCAATCCTGACTGTTTCTTGTCTAATGCCTAGGTCCTTATTTCTTAATCTGCACTCCTGTACAATTCTGTAGAATAAATTTTCATTCATTCTGCTTCTGAAGCCCATTCGCTTGTTGAAAGTTGAAGACATTTAGCATCCCACTGCCCACCTGTGCTGCATTTGGGTCTTTCGCTTTCTCTGTGTGGATACAGTATGATGCCTGGAAATCATTAACCTTTTTGTGAATTAATAATGATTATCATTGCAGATGTATAATTCTCCTCTTCAGACAATAATTTTATTTTTGTGAGAACCTGTGGTTTATTTTTTCCACCTATTATTGTCTTTGAGCTATTTTTTTCATGTTTGTTTCATCCAGGAACTTATATTTCTTGTCACTTTTTAAAATCAGATTTTCAGAAAGTTTCACTTTTGTTCTTTGTACAAAGACAAAAAGTCTGTTCATGCAGACACACACAAAGCAGTTAGGAGTCCTCAAATATCCGGCACACATTTCCTTTACCAAAACCAATTTGTACTGAGTTGGTTTAAGAACAATATGCAAAACTTCCAAACTTCCATTAGTGTTTATTTCTGTGTGTGTACATCAGTTATTACTAAACACAATCAGTAATGTCTGGATTTCCTGTTCTGTGACAGTCTACATCTGCTATCCTGGTACATGTCATCTGTCTGCCACATGCCACACAAGCCTTAATTTCCTACCACAAATATCATTTTAAACAGTGGGAAAAGATATCTCGGTTACATCAAGAATCATCATTGATCATGTGTAAACTTTTTTTTTTAACAATTTGTTTAAAGTAGCAAAGTATTGTTGCTTTGAAACTTAAAACCCTGTGCTGATTTCTCTCCAACTTGAAAAAATATTAATTGGATAAAAGTAAATGTAAAAGTCAGATATATTTCATTGTTGTGAGACCTTTTGGATTTTTCAATGGAGAGAAATATGAAATAGGTTTCTCTCCATTTTTGGGAAAAATAAGTAATTTTTAAGTATAATGCTGTATTGCATTGACATATTTAATATAATATCAAATGTCTGTCTTAATTTTTCAATTAAATTTATTTTTCTCATTTGACAATGCAATGACATTCTGACCACGTAGCAGTTGTTGGGGGATTGTTTCACACTGGGACCTTTTTCAATGAATGATGTTCACTTTAGGATTGCACCTACTAGATAGTTTAATGGTTCTGTTTTTTTATCATGAGACTTACATAGGTTCTTGTCTCACATTCTGTTCACCCATGACCATTCATATTTTTAGTTATGCATTTGTATAAATTTGTGTGTGCATTTTGGGTTCTGTCCTTTTTGCTTCAGATGCAAAGACTCTCTCTCTATGAGCAGATGAAAGCCACTGAGTAGTAATGGAACCTCTCAGACTAGCCAGCCAATTTCCAGGGACCACAAATACACTTTACACAATAACAGGTGTGCACTTAAATCACACATATACACACATACACCACAAAAATATATTTGCATCTCGAGTGCCACAGCAGCTTGCCAGCAAGTGAGACAATTTGAGTTACAATTTAAATGAATTCAGTGTTTGTGAGCCCTTGAGATAGAGAAAGGCAGAAAGAGTGGTTTAAAGAAAATGCAAATACTGCTCCAAATGCAAAAGCTAGTTTGCAATGATAAAATGCTTTTTATTTTGGGAGTTTAAATCAAGAATTACTTTGGCACATTGATGTGAACTGAATAAGTTTTGCTTTTGCTAACATATTGACAATAGCCAAAAAGACTGAAAGAACAAGAAACAGAAGCAACACATTAATCTGCAAGATAACAACATATTACTTTTCACTCATGTTGTTTATTATTTAAAGTATGTCAACCAATAATGCCTTAAAATCTAAGTATTTAACTCTTCTCAGTTATGATACGGGTGTTGTAGTAGGACCAAAGTTCAGAGAAGTTACCAGGAGCCAGTGGAATGAAGGTAAGTCAAGTTTTATTTCTTATCTATATGGAATCTAGATAGCAGGTAAGGGGAGTGGTGGCCTAGTGGTTAGAACAAGAGGTTTGTGTTCCAGAGGGGACACAAGGTGCCAAGTTTGTATTCCACAGATTACCACTCTGGGTCCCTGAGCAAGACGCATAGCCCCAGAATGCTCCCCGGGTGCCGCACAATGGCAGCCCACTGCTCCCTGTAAGGGATGGGTTAAATGCAGAGGACAAATTTCGTTGTAATGTACATGTGTAATGACCAATAAAGATGATTATTATTATTATTAGGTTTACAACTACCAGTACACCAGACAAGACATGACAAAATGACATAGAAGACAAGGAACCAGCGGGGAACAAAAGAAACGAAAGGGCTTAAATACAAAACAGAAAAGAAATAAAAAAGTACCCGGAACAGGGCCAGAAACCATAACAGAGTTCAGGAGGACGACTGGAAGGACGTTCTGGTGAAACCCAGAGTTCAGGTGGATGGCCCGGAGGTCGTCCTGTGCAGACAGAGTTCAGGCAGACGGCCCGAAGGTCGTCCCTGGCAGAAGCAAGGTTCAGGCGGACATCCGGGAGGACGTCCCAGCAAGACCCAGAGTCCAGAAGGACAACAGCGGGACCAGAAGCACCCCCGACCAAGCTTGTCAGGAGGCTGGCCCAAATGTGTAGAGGCTCTTTGGAGCAGGCGGTCTCAAGGATGGCCATGGGGCGTAGAGGACCCTCAAAAACGCTGATCAGGAGGTCGGCCACAAGGAAGCCGGCGGTGGAGCTCGGGAGAGTGGTGCACAAAATGCTGGAACTCTCTGCGAGGCCGTGGAGATTTGCGGCGGAGCCGCTGAAGCTTAGCAGATGGAAGCAGTTCGTCCTCAAACCCCTCCAGAATAGGAACAATAGGAGGCAGTTTGTCCTCGAACCCCTCCAAAACAGAAAGAATATGAGGCAGTTCGTCCTCAAACCCCTGCGAAACAAGATCAGGAAGTGGAAGTAGCTCGTTCTCGAGCTCCTCCAGGACAGGAACAGGAAGTGAAGGCAGCTCGTCCCCGAACCTCTCACAGGCAGGAACAGGATGTGAGGGCAGTTTGTCTTCGCACCCCTCCAAAAAATGACCAGGAACAGAAACAGCAAGTGGAGGCAGTCCGTCCTCGAACTCCTCACGGACAGGAAGAGGATGCGAGGGCGGATCGTCCACAGACCCCTCCAGAACAGGACCAGGAACAGGATCAGAAGTCGGCAGCAATGTTGATGGACGATCAGGGGTGAAGCCAGTAGCAGAACCTTGCACCAATGCTCGGTGGAGAGGGTAGTGGAGGAGACAGCAGGAAGCTCCCGCATGGATGCGGCAATTTCCTCCAGAGCTTTCTGACACTCTGTTTCAATAACGAAGTGGGTCAGAGGATCCTGGGGGAATCACCTCATTCCTCTAGCCAGTCCTGCCACTGGTGAATGAGTTGAGTACTACAAAACACAAATGTAGACCATATAATACTGATGAAAACTACTGTGTAATTTTACTCCATTATAAAGCCACTTTGTTTTCCAAGCGTATACATTGTAATAATTTTATGAACTGTCGTGTGTGATCAGACTGGAGCCTGGTTCAGGAATCTCTTATAATGGCATAACCTCAACTTTATCATTGCCATTATATAAACTGCCTTGCAAAAGTCAATGCAACAACAACCACAAACTTTAATAGACTAACACAAAATAGCAACTGAGAGGTAGAAGGAAAAACAGCATAATTTTATTTACAAATAAAAATCTGAAAAGTGTGCACACCGTGCATATGTTTTAAGCTTTTTTACTCTAATACCCGTAAATAAAATTGTGTCCAAATAATTAGCTTCAGAAGACATCCATTCAATTTATTGCAGTTTAATGTCAGCATAAACCCATCATCTAAAAAAGAAATTAGATTGAGAAATAGTTTGGCACAACTGGAAACCTGCCAGGACTTAGCAGCCCAGCTAATAAAATGGGCCAGGTAAGAAGACCGTTATTTAAAGGGGCAGCCAAAAGGCCCACGGTAACTCTGAAGGAGATTCACAGCTCAGGATTATGGTGTCCTGTGCTTAAAAAATCTGACCAGTATGAAAGAGTGAGAAGAAGGCTAATTTAGTAGAGTTTCAACTAATGATTATTTTTATTATCTGTCGATTATTGTACTCATACTCGTCGTCTTCCGCTTTATCCGGGACTGAGTTGCGCGGGCAGCAGAAGCCCAGACGTCCTTATCCCCAGATACATCCTCCAGCTCCTCTGGGGGGAGCCCAAAGTGTTCCCAGGCCAGCCGAGAGGAACTCCCCTCCCCAAGGCACCCTTTTCCGGTTGAGAACCATGTCCTTGGACTTGGAGGAGCTGATCTTCATCCCAGCCGCTTCACACTCGGCTGCAAACCACTCCAGCGCATGCTGTAGATCTTGGCTATAGGGGGCCAGCAGGACCACATCATCTGCAAATAGAAGAGATAAAATCCACTGGTCCCAAAATCAGACCCCCTCTGGCCCTTGGCTGAGCCTATAAATCCTGTCCATAAAAGTTGTGAACAGGACTGGTGACAAAGGGCAGCCCTGCTGTAGTCCAACATGCACCGGGAACAGGTCCGACTTAGTGCCGGCAATGTGGACCAAACTCCTGTTCAGCTTGTACAGAGAGTGGATGGCCCCTAATAAAGGGCCCCCGATTCCATACTTGTGGAGCACCCCCCAGAGGGCACTGCGAGGGACACAGTCGAATGCCTTCTCCAGATCCACAAAACACATGTGGACTGGTTGGGAAAACTCCCAT
This sequence comes from Characodon lateralis, assembly GCA_036250325.1. NCBI lineage: Eukaryota > Metazoa > Chordata > Actinopteri > Cyprinodontiformes > Goodeidae > Characodon > Characodon lateralis. The sequence goes on along the minus strand of JAHUTJ010025712.1, from coordinate 4,547 downwards.
GAACCCTCGAGTATGCTGTAGAAGATATAGAGCTGGTCCAGTGTTCCACTACCCTGACGAAACACCACACTGTTCTTCCTGAAGCCGAGGTTCGACTCTCCTCTTAAATACCCTGGCGTCGGCCACCACCCCAGTCTGCCAGTCCAGAGGCACTGTCCCCGACTGCCAAGCAATCCACCCCCGAAGCAAGGCCACCACGGAGCTTCTTAACCCCCTCAGTGACTTCAGCCTGGGTGATGAAAGAGTCTAACCCCGAGTCCCCAGCCTCTGTTTCCACCAGGGAATGCCTGATTGCCTGGATTGAGGAGATCCTCGAAGCACTCCTTCCACCGCCCGATAATGTCCCCAGTTGAGGTCAGCAGCCTCCCACCCCCACTGTAAACAGTGTTGGCGAAGCACTGCTTCCCCCTCCTGAGGCGATCGACGGTTTGCCAGAATCCCTTCGAGGCCAACCGGTACTCCTTCTCAATGGCCTCACTAAGGATTTTTGCCTTTGCCACAGCCAGGCCATGGCACGCTTGGCCTCACGGTACCCGTCAGCCGTCTCAGGAGTCCCACAAGCCAAGCACAGTCGAAAGGACTCCTTCTTCAGCTTGACAGCGTCCCTTACTGCCGGTGTCCACCACCGGGTTTGGGGATTGCCGCCGCGACAGGCACCACAGTCTTTATGGCTGCAGCATCGACAATAGATGTGGAGAACATGGTCCACTCGGACTCTATGTCTCCAACATCCCCCGGAATCTGGTCAAAGCTCTCCCGGAAGTGGGAGTTGAATACATCCCTGGCTGAGGGCTCCGCCAGACGTTCCCAGCAGACCCTCACTATGCGCTTGGGCCTGCCAAGTCTGTCCGACTTTCTCCTCTTCCAGCAGGTCCAACTCACCACCAGGTGGTGATCAGTGGTGACCTGCTCAGCCCCTCTCTTCACCCGAGTGTCCAAAACATGCGGCCGAAGGTTTGACGATACGACAACAAAGTCGATCATCTACCTCCTGCCTAAGGGTGTCCTGGTGCTGGTGCCAAGTGTACTGATGGACACCCTAGGCAGCGCACGTGGGCGTTGAAGTCCCCCAGCAGAATAATGAAGTCTCCGGGAAGGGCACTATCCAGCACCCCTGACAGGGACGCCAAGAAGGCCAGGTATTCCGCACTACCGCCCGGCCCGTAGGCCGAAACGACAGCCAGAGACCTGTCCTAACTCGAAGGCGCAGGGATGCGACACTCTCATCCACTGGGGTAAACCCCAACATGAGATGGCTGAGCTGGGGGGAAACAAGCAAACCTTCCCCAGCCCACCGCATCTCCCCGTGGGCCACTCCAGAGTAGAAGAGAGTCCAGCCCCTCTCGAGGAGATGGGTTCCAGAGCCCACGCTGTGTGTCGAGGCGAGGCCAGCTTTTTCTAGTCAATATCTTTTGACCTCCCGCACAAGCTCAGGCTCCTTCCCCCCCCAGCGAGGTGACACATCCCTAGAGCCAGCCTAAGCATCTGGGGATCGGCCCACCGAGGTCTCCACCTTCGTCCGCTGCCCAATCCTCTTTGCACCGGTCCCTCATGGTTCCCCCTGCAGGTGGTGGGGCCACTGGGGAATGGCCTCGCGTCTCTCTTTCGGGCTTGCCCCAGCTGGGTCCCACGAGGAGCAACCCGGCCACCAGGCGTTCTCCGACGAGTCCCGACCCCAGGCCTGGCTCCAGGGTGAAACCCCGGCTCTGCCGTACCGGGTGACATCACGTGCCTCAATTGTGTGGTCCTCATGAGGGTGTCTTGAACTGCTCTTTGTCTGACCCATCACCTAGAGCCTGTTTGCCATGGGAGACCCTATTAGGGGCATTTAAGCCCCAGACAAGATAGTCTCTAGGATCATTTGGGCACTCAAACCTCTCCACCACGTTAAGGTGGTGGTTCAAGGAGGAGTCTGTCAATTATTTTATCAATTAAACTATCAACCATAGCAAAAGGTGACTAATAGGACTTTTTTTCACAGAATTTAAACCAGGTGAAGCTAAAACTATGCCACTATGCCAACAAAGAAAGTTTTTGATCTTAAATGCAAATTTATATTTTTCTTTACAATTTTACCATAATGACTGCTCTAGATGGGTTGTTCTTTCGGCAAATGGCATGTGTTAGAGTCTATAGACTCCAGTTAACGATAATTCGATTACAAAATTAGTTGACGATCATTTCAATAATCAATTAATCACAATTAATCTGAATTATTTTCCAGCCTAATTGTAAGAAAACTATTTGAAGTCCCATTTACAGTGTCCCCACAAGCTAAGTAGGGTAGATTGCAAAGAGGTGTATTTCAACTGTTTGGCTACTGTTGCTTGTGGTGAAAACTTACTATGCATGTCACATTGAACACACCATACCCAATGTGAAACATGGTAGTAGCAGCATCCTGACCCTGCTAAAAGAGTTTTGCAGGGTCAAGGAAGTTGGTCAGAGTTGAAGAGAAGATGGATTTCATGGTAGCCCTGAAGACAGTCTGGCTAAATTCAATGCATATGAATGTGTTACAAAGACAAGACTTAAATTCAATTGTGAACCTCTGGTATGACTTAAGAAAAGCGGGTCACAGACAATCTCTATCCAGTCTAACTGAGCTTAGGCTATTTTGCAAAGATGATTTGGCAAAAATATCTTCTGGTGTGGAGAACAAGCAGAACCAAACCCCAAAAGACTGAATGAATATAAATGCATGCTACATTTTTAGATTTTTCTTGTAAAAAGAATGAAAATAATGTATTTTTTGCCTTCTCCATTATTATTACATAAAATCCTAAGAAAAGGGATGAATATTTCTGTTAAATGTGAAAAGGTTGGTCTTTTATAAGCCACTGTGAAACTAAAGCAAAGAAACCACTTAGAATGAGGTCCATTCAGAGTCAACAATCATCCATAATTCACTAAAACTGATACAAAGGAAATAGCATCAGGGACTTAGACAAGCATATGTCCTGATTCAAAATATTTCCGTACTTTATTATCTTACTTTACACATCATTGCAATAGTGCTGAAATACACCTGCTTCAATGTTTACGCCGCAAACAGTTAGTCAACAGAATTATGATAAACCAGGGACAGAAACGTAGTCCTGCTCTAAGCAACCTCATGTGCACACACAATATGAATTTAAAGCATAGTTAAAATGTCATCTACAGTCTAGACAGTGAAATATTTGGAAATCTCCTCAGTAAAGCTCATTCTGAATCATTATGATTTTTAATGCTATAATTCTGTTATACTGGTTTGTTTCCAGAGGGAATTTTCTTCCACTGTTTTCTTAGGCAAATGATTGTGCGGTGTGGATTTTTGCCTTATATCGATTGCTATGTCTTTAAAACAATATAATAATTCGAACAGTCAGTGGAAAAATACTACAGCAGTTGGTGTAAAATTTACATTCAGATAAACTAAATGTCAGGGCTCAAATGTCAGCTTTACTTTGAGAATTTAACATTTTCACATGTAATTTATGCTGTCATGTTTTTTTGTTTGTTTGTTTTTTTTTTCTTTGAGCACATGTGTTGTCAAAAGTACCCAGACTTGATCTGGAAAAATAATTAGTAATGCATGTGATTGAATGATTATGACCTGGCTAAAATCATATAGTTCAAAATAACAATTAGGAAAAAAAGCCACAATTACTGGCTCTTGATATCTTTAACAACCCCTTTTCACCAAAAGGACAGCTCTTACTCTTCAACAATGTTTCACATGGTTGGATGATAATAAAAGAAGAAGAATCTTTAACCATTCTTTTTTATACTGTCTCTCTTGATTATACAGAGTCATTGGTCCTGTCTAATGGGCTCTTCTTGTCAGCCAACAAAGAAGTAAAATGTTTTTGTCAACAGAACAATTCCAGGGTTAATTTGGCAACGTGCTTGTTATAATTATCCCCCTTTAAAGACATGATGACCATTTTCAGTTATCTGACAGAAACCTCCTGATCTTTATTGTTTATTTACTTATACAGGAAAGTCTCTTGAGACTCATGGTCTCATTTACAAGACAGACCTGTTACATACATCGACAACAAACAACAGAAATGTTCTGGAGTTCCTGGAGCTCATGCAGTCCAACAAGGTTCAAGGGGCAGACAAACAGGCCCACAGCATCACAGATCATCCACCATACTTAAAAGCTTTCTCACATATTCATCATCTCTTTTCACACTAAACCAATTTTCAAAAAGCCTAATTTTAATCTTATTTGGCCAAAGCACAGGCTTCATTTTGCAAACTCCACATATTTAGGTTTGCGATAGTAGGACTGAAAAAAAAAATTCTGGCATGTCTCTGAAATAACTGATTGGCATTTAGATGGTGCCAGTGTACGAGTCTAGCGTGGTGAAGAGAGAGCTGAGTCAAAAAGCGAAGCTCTTGATTTACCAGTCGATCCACGTTCCTACCCTCATCTACAGGTCCTTCTCAAAATATTAGCATATTGTGATAAAGTTCATTATTTTCCATAATGTCATGATGAAAATTTAACATTCATATATTTTAGATTCATTGCACACTAACTGAAATATTTCAGG
>JAHUTJ010025711.1:0-22311 GCA_036250325.1 Characodon lateralis | reverse complement strand
TGTTTTCTGAAATGTAAAAGTGTTTTCTGAAATGTAAATTTGTTTTCTGAAATGTAAAAGTGTTTTCTGAAATGTAAAAGTGTTTTCTGAAATGTAAAAGTGTTTTCTGAAATGTAAAAGTGTTTTCTGAAATGTAAAAGTGTTTTCTGAAACGTAAAAATGTTTTCTGAAATGTAAATTTGTTTTCTGAAATGTAAAAGTGTTTTCTGAAATGTAAAAGTGTTTTCTGAAACGTAAAAGTGTTTTCTGAAATGTAAAAGTGTTTTCTGAAATGTAAAAGTGTTTTCTGGAATGTAAATTTGTTTTCTGAAACGTAAAAGTGTTTTCTGAAATGTAAAAGTGTTTTCTGGAATGTAAAAGTGTTTTCTGAAATGTAAATTTGTTTCGGTACTTGTAAAAGTGTTTTGCACCCCCCGGCCACCGTAGAGAGGAGCCCCTGGAAGCAGGTCTATTGCACAGTCATAAGTACAGTGTGGTGGCAGAGAAAGGGCCTGCTGTTTACTAAACACTTGGCATAGATCATGATACTCAGGTGGAACCTCTGAAAGGCCAGTGGGATCAGTCTCCTCAGGGGATGTGGGTGTGGAGGTAGGGGGAACAGCGGACTGTAAACAAGTAGAAAGGCAGAATGAAGACCAGGAGAGAATACCAGACTTTGTCCAATCGAGGTGGGGATTATGTAAACTCAGCCAACTAAAACCCAAAACAATAGAGGCATAAGAGATAGGGAAGACGTAAAAGGATATTATCTTCTGATAGCTACCTGAGAGGACAAGTTGTAATGGTTCAGTGCAATGTGTTATGTGGGGTAGTTCCTTCCCATCTAAGGCCTCAGCCCTCAGAGGCGTGGAGAGTTATTCAGCTCTGATCCCAAGTCTCTCCACCAGAGCACTGTCGATGGGATCACGTTCACAACCTGAGTCAACAAGGGCGAGGGCGGTGAGTTCATGTGAAGATTGGGGCAGCAGAATCTTGGCAGGAAGTACTAGGCGGGGGACATGTGGGTAACGTGGTATGGTCCGTCAGACTCCCCGTCCTTACTGATTTTGGCCGAAATGGATATGAGGCTAGGTAATGCTCTGGGGAACCACACTAAAAGCAGAGGTTAGCAGTTCGTCTCCTCCTAAATACTCCTCAGCTTGCACACAGCATCAGCCGTAGATCTGGAACACCTGTGGCAAGAACCTGCAGTGGCTCTGGGACGACCTCTAGTGAAAAACACAGTAATACTCCCATGTCCCAACACTGCATTTAAGATTTCTGTTACTAGCATCGACAGTAATAAAACATTGATACTTTGACTGCTTTTAGTAGTTTTTTTGTTATTTGTGTAGCATTTAGTTATACCTGTACTACTTTCCAGTGTTCATAAGCAAAATGTTTCATTGCTGTTTATATGAAACAAATAGTACAATAAATAGAACCAGAAAAATAGAAGTAATAGAAGAGTGTTATTGTTGTAAGCCTGCTGTTACAGTAGCTAGCAATACAAATTACATCCCAGTTCCAACTTCTGAGGTTAATGGAACGCAGCATTGGACAAGACACTTCACTTTATTTTCCGCGGGTTTTATAATCCCGGGCGACGTCAGACCTGCGACTTCTGTGGAGCTGCGCATGTCGAACTGTGCAGCCCAGCCGGTCTATCCCCCCAAAATGGATGACCCCAACAACCAAAACACAACAACAACTGTTCAGTCCAATAAAACATACTTCTATTCTAACTACATACATTCTCCAAATCAAGAGGTATTCTTTCTGTACAACCGTGAAGCAGTATTATCAGCAAACCCATGCTTAAACCACTACTTCAGGTAAATGGTAAATGGACTGAACTTACATAGTGCCTTTCCAGTCATACCTACCAGTCAAAGCGCTTTACATTAGGTATGCTTTTATTACATTAATGAATAATCAGAGAAAAGTAGTCAGAAAAAAGTGTTAATATAAAACTAAAGACTTTGTGCAGCAAAGATGTCTGAAAAAACAGTGTCATATATATAAAATTGTACAGAGACAACATTAATGGGTCAAGGAAACTAAGCTCAACACAGAGGTTGTCACAGAATTGAATGGAGCTTTTTTCTGTTGGTGTGGGAGTTGCAAATAAAGTAGCTCAATCATTAAAAGATGGAAAAAAGCTATGAAGCATTTTATTAAGGTTAAATATTTACTCCTGCACATTTACACCCCCACCTGAAATCTGCAGCATTACTACGAGAGGAAGAAGGAAAAGCTAGTTCATGCGGTTCAAAGCGTCTTCTAATGCTCACCGAGTCTTAACACCATCTGTAATGTGTATTTGTGTCTTTTTTCCACAATGCATGTCTGTTACATTGCAGTCTTTGATGTGTACAGTATAGGTCTGGTCATGTCTGCATCCATCGGTATATTGCTCTGGATCTTTTGCTTTTGACATCTGGACCGGTGTGAAACAGCTGTGTCTGTTTCAGTCCCCCTTAAGATTTATAGTTCATGTGCAAACACACACACACTCACACACACACACACACACACGCACGCACACACACACACACACACACGCACACATTGGCAGTTCCTCATATAACCCTTATCCTTATCTTTGTACCACATCCAGTATCCCGCCACACCCGTTGCTAACCCATCTTTCACCTTAATATTTCTGATGAAGATCAGAAATATTAAGGTGAAATATTAAGATTGCCTCTGGACTCAGTCAGGAGCATGAGAGGGGACAAAATCCTTTTCAGTGCATTTGGCAAAGAACAAAATTGCATGTATGAAAGTGCATCTCTCCTTTTATGCATGCTTTAAGCCTGCAAGCACATACATGTGGACACTTAAAGTTTCATATAGTTAGTAGTTTTGCATCCCCGTGGCAAACATTCCTCAGCCTCTGATCTTCCAGACTTCTTCTTTCATCCCCTCGTTTCTCTCCTCCTTTTTGCTGCTCTCCTCCACTTGTCATCATCCTCAAGGCAACAGTTCATTTTCAAGAACATTCTGGTTTTGGTCTGTTGAGGGGAAAAACAGTGTATTCTATCATCTTTTGCCCTTTTTTTTGCAGCATTTTTAGGTTGGGAAAGAGTTTATTAATTCGCATGATGATTTATGGGATGAACTTATGTTAGTAACAACCTTGTTTTTAGATTGCATATAGCTGTTTATTATTCGAACACAGCAATTCCTCTGCCACATCTGTATCGACATTTTTGAGGTACCAATAACCAAATGAAAAACTGTATTTATTTTTTTGAAATGAACTAGAAAAACATATACTATATAGACTTGTTACACACAATGATGGATTTAAGCCTTTATTTCAGTTAATTTTGATGGTTATAATTTACAACTAATGAAAACTCCAAAATAATTTTGTCAAAACATTAGAATATTGCATAAGACAAATAAAAATGATCCAGAAATGTTATTCTATGTATATTTTATGGCCTACAAAACCATGGGGAACAATGACAGTCACTCACACTCTCCACAAGTAGGGTATTCCACAAAAGGACATTACTAAAGAAGCAGCATGTTAATGGAAAACTAGATGGAAGGATTAAAAAAGTAATAGAAAAAAGGTGCCCAAACAGCAGCAAAATTTTTTAGCACTTCATGTTCCCCTCTGCTGACAAGCTTAATGGAGATGTTGATTTCAGTTTCAGCAGTACCTGCCCATACTTCCAACTGAACCGGACCAATACCTGCTTTAATGGCCATCATATCACTGTGCTTGATTGGCCTGTAAACTCACCTGAGCTAAATCCCACAGAAAATCTATAGAGTATTGGTATGAGGAGGATAAGAAACAATACACCTAACAATATAGCTGTGCTGAAGGCTGCTATTAAAACAACCTAGGCTTCCTTAACACCTCAGCAAAGCAGTGGGGCATGATCTCCTACATGTCCCACTGCATTAATGTAATAATTCATGCAAAAGGAGCCCAAACTGACTAGAATATACATTGTAAATGATATGGAAATATTTTTCGGTTTAAAAAAAAAAAGTTTTTTTTTCCTTTTTGTTGATCTTTGCAATATTCTAACTTTCTAAGAAACAAAATTTTGAGTTACCAAAATATGGGTTTATACCAGTACAAGTATTTGTACTGAACAAAATCCAGTATAGCCCTGTTAGTTTGGTACGCACCTATACCAAATAAATACAGCATTCCTTTATACCTAAACACCTACAAAACGTTTATGTGCAGAACTAAGTGCGCAATGCAATGTTTTGTAGTGCAACTTTAAAGGGGACATATGCCAGAACCAGTTTTTTAGGCTTTAAATATATTTTGTTGTGTACTTGGAGTGTGTAGGAGTACAAAGCAATTTTATGTAGTCTCTCCAGGTGTTGCAGAGATATCTTAATATTCTGTTTTGGGTCGTATGTTTCAGTCTGTTCAGTTTTCTATATTTATTTTTATCTTTTACGTTTTTCCAACTCTCACATCACAGTATTTGCTGCAGAACAGCTAAATAAGGTCATGGACAACAAGCAGATCAATTTTGCGTATCCGCCATATTTATTTCTGCGATTTTGTAGTTCAAGCTCAAATATGCTGACGCTGCAGGTAGATAAGTTTGGTTTGGGTGTTCATTACACCGTCCCCCTGCATCAGAACCTCTTTGAAATGCCTTTTTCATGGAAAAATACCCCCATCAGTGGGGAAATTCCTATTACCGTCCTTCAAGGATAAGTGTCTTCAGCAACCTCCACCAGTATCAAGAAGGATTTGCTGAAATTCTTCATCTGATTGAGGGCTCTATTCTTTCTGTCTATCGAAACGACGGACTCAGCAAAGCAGTAAGTTGATGCATCCCTGCTCCAACACAGCTGAATCAAATCAAATGACCTCTTCAACATGCCTTCAAGTTTGGCAAGGCCTGGTAATGAGCTATTAATTTCATTCAGGTGTGTTAGAGAAGGGATATATCTAAAAGCTGCAGGAAGGTAGCTCTTGAGGACTGGAGTTGGAGACCTCTAAACTAAAGTAAAAGATATGAATGCTTTAAATATATTATTTCCTGTCTTTGCATAATACATACTACATGAGTTTCACTTTTTGAACTGATTTATTGATGTTAAATAATTTGTAATGATGCTTTAATTTACTAAGATACACTTGTAAATAAGCTCTACATTCTGAATTTCTTCCTTTCCACATGAGAACAAATAACAGACTAAGCAAAGCAGTAGTCTCCTAACTGTTTACCAATGTAGTTTTTTTTTTACATCCATCCATTCTGTTCTTGTATTCCTCTTTGGGGTTGCACAAGGGCTGGATAAACCAGTTTGAACAGATTGTCAGTGTATTATATTAACAATAAAGTTATCACAGGGGTGTTCGAATTGTGCTACAAGAATCATGTAATGGCACAAACATGACAGAAAAAGTTGTTTAAGCATTCTCATAATTGCATTATATTTGCTAGCTATACTGATCACTCAAAGAGAAGTACCACGCAGGACATTTCAATAGACATTTTTCCCTGATTGAGACTGATGTGAATGATGGTACACCAGAAACAAGTACTAGTGGATACTTTTGTTTTGTTCCATATTCCTGTAAAGCTGAAATTCTGATGTGAAAATAGCATCACACTTAAATAAACTGCTTTCCAGTTGCAATATAAAAAAATCTATAGCATTGTTAATGATTGAGCTAAGTTGCTAAGCTAACATTTGAAATGTACTTCTTTGCAATTTATGCAACACTTTCATTAAAAGTGGATTTGCAGCATGGATTAGAAGACGGTTCAATGGGATACAACCTAACAAACGTGTTTATGATTTCCACTTTCCCTACACTTTAAACACATGGCAACCACATTAGATTTTGAGATTGAGTTTGACCAATAATCAAACACAACACATAATTAAACCACATCCATCAACCAAACATGCAGTGTCAATTAATGAGAATTTTTTATGTTTGTTTGTTTTGTATGTTTTTAATGACATAACAAAATAAACCGTATAGGTCCTGTTGCACTGCTGATTCAAAATGCCTGTAATTATAGTGGTGTTTGGAAAACTTACTGGGGAGGTACTTGTTGTAAAAGACAGCTTAAAAACCTTTGAATTAACATACATGAAGCAAAGTTTTCAAATTGAATAAAAATGAGAACATGCAAATTGCACGAGAAGAATTTGAACCAAGAAACTTAGTCTTTGATGTAACCGTGATACTCCACTATGCCATGTCTTCTGTAAAATCAGTCACAACCTATTCCCCAGCAACTCTAAAAAAATCATCATTCAGTTAATTCAAAATTATGGAGTCAATATGCTTTATATTTAGGCATTCAAACAAAACTAGGATACATTTAGCAAATTCAAGTATGTCCAGACATTGTCATTTACAGTATAACCTTTCCTAAAGTGGAAGTTGCTGATTTGCTGATTTTTAAAGCTGTACACAATTAACAAAAATACTCCCATAAAATGTGATCTTTGATTCAGTTGTTGTAGAATAACTCCTTCTTTTCAACTTGCACAACATTACCACATTATTGTGAAGTGTGCTTTTACGGGAGGGCCTTTTAGCCAAATGTTAGTAGCTTTTTATGACAAGCTAAATGGATTTTTGTAAATATGTTGTCAAAGCAGGTACATCTGTACGTGTCAAACTTTCAGTGTTATGATTTATGGTGACCAAATTGTTCTGAGGAGGGAGGGAGTTACTGACTAATTAGAAACTGTTCTTCTCTGTGTGTGCTTGAACGCTTGCGGTACCCGCAAGATTGACTGTGTCTCCCATTATAGCCACAGAGCAGTGATTAGTCTTGTCTGTGAGCTGATTAATATTCTCCAGAGACGCTGGGTGAGGTGAGGGAAATGATTATGGGAGGGACAGATAATGGAAAGATAATGCCCCCATGGATCACACTGTCAGAACAGAGAGAATGTGGGAGGGAGGGTGTGAAAGGAGCATGGGGAGAGAAATCTGCAGGTGCAGTGAGCAAAGGATTTCTTCTGAGGACCCTGCAAACAGAAGCCAGAGTGAGAAATGTGAAGATGGATATATTTAATCAGGTTAATAGGATTAAATGAGGTGACATACAAGAAAGCACTTTTTTTTTCGGATTTTCTGCCTTTGTAATAAAAAAGGGGACTGGTTTGCATAGAATCATGACCTAAACCCCATGGTTTTTCTTCGCCCCAAAGTTAAGCCATTATCAACAATACCTTTAGGATTGAGTAAGAAAAATATTGCATAATCTTGTGCCATGTATTTAAAGAATGTGAAAGTTATTCAGATAGCAAAGCAGGCTCCTCTCCTGTGGAACCAGCTCCCAGATTTAATCTGTGAGGCAGAGATCCTGTCTACTTTCAAGACTAGGCTTACTGATTTACTAGACTTACTTTTGATAAAACTTATAGTTAGAGTGGCTTAGGTAATCCTGAGCTATATTTGCAGTTATTGTAGTTATGTAGCTACATTTGGCCTGATATTCTGTTTAGGTTTGACACCTTCCTAGAGGGTGTCATTAGCTTCTTCCAATAACTTAATGTTCTCCTTTTATAGATGATACATTTGTCCCTGTCTTCAATTGTTTAACCCTGTCTATCTCCTAGACATAGCTATTGGCTGAGCTTTTACTGTGCTCTCTTTCATCCTATAGATTTGAAAACTGGCTCACAGCTTATCTGCTAGGGTCAGGTAATATTGCCACTAACTCTTTATTTTTCTATGTCACATAGAAAGTACTTCTGGATCAGTACTCATGTGTTTTTTTGTGTGTGTATGCTCTGACTTCTCAATGTAAGTGACTGCCCAGTGTCTCTACATAATCATCCAAGAGGCGTGATTGCTGCAAGTCACTGACTTGATGCAATCTGATGGGTTTCCTTAAAAACAAAACTTTTTAAATAATTTTAATAATAAATTTAACCTGACTGCATTATTTGATAACTGGACTTTTTCCTCTGTAAAGTGGCTTGAGACCTCACTGTACTGAATTACTGTGGAAAATTAAACATATAAATGGAATTAATTTATGCAGATCTTTGCTAGCGGTACTGATGACTCAAAGAGCTTTACACTAGAACCACATTCACTGTGGTACTTCGACATGTAATGGGAGGAAGCTGGAATTTAACCCACAACTGTCCAAATACAAGACAACTACTCTTGCCATTAAACCAGAATCAAGTCTCATCGGCCTCATTGAAAGAAAACCAATGCTTGTTCTTGAATGAATGCAAATTCAGAATCAGAGTCAGCTTTATTTGCCAAGTATGTGCACACAAACAAGCAATTTGTCTTTGGTTCCACTTGCTCTCAATGAGGGCATCTTTTTCCAGAAATATTAAGGAAAAATAAAAATAGTTTTGTAAATATGTATATATACACAGTGTTTTTACATTTAACTTAATGCTAAAGTTGCTTTAAAGGTAGCAGGACATCTTAAAACTGCAGTTATGAGAGTGTTGAAGTTAAGCATGACACAGGTGAAGCTACAAATGCTTTTTTGGGACATCTGAAAAACCTACTACCAGTGGGCAGTTGTTATTTTTTCATTTAAAATAAAGCAATAACATTTATTTTACTTAGAGGTTATTTGCAGAAACCTAGACCTAAATACAATTGACATCACAATTATTTGTCAGCAAAATTGTAGTTCCTATTAGAACTTTTATGAGGAACATCTTTGTGAACAAAATTCATATTCTGAGAGTTGCCTAGTATCATTGGTTGAGAAGACCTCTTTTAGTTGAAATGACTCATCACAGTGACAATAATCTGTCCCAACACAATCTGTGCCAAAACAGCTGGGTGGCTCTTCTCTTTGGATAAGGGTTGTCAAAGTAATGCTTTGCCTAAACTTTTAGTTAAGAGTTGTGTAATGATATTATTTGTGTAAACTTTGAGTTACATTTTGTCAAAATTAGGCATGTCCTGGTCAGGATTTCTTGTCCCCGACACCAGGCTGTGTCATTTAAAGTACTGAAGTACTGAACTTCCTTTTCAACCGTAGAATAATTACTAGAAAAAAACAGCAAAATATGAATTTCCATTTCAGGATTTTACCAAAATACAAAGTTTTTGATCGACATGTTTTAGAAAAAAAAGGAATGTTTTAAGATGTTTGCTGTAAGGACAGGCATTAAACATCAGGATAATTGCAAACAATAGGTGCTGACACACAAAAGTGAGTTTCAAAGTGATTTGTCAGCATTAGTAAACACTTTGTTGGATGAAAAACCTTCAACCTTTGCCTGGATTGTGATGCATTTTACCTAACCAGACTGAGTTTTTCCTAAAGAATACAACTCAGAGAGAGGGAGCATTTTTACAATCTTTTACAAATGTGTTGTTTGTAACCCTGACCTGATGTTTGGGGTCAGAACATCCCTTGTTATAAAAAAGTTTTGTACACCATATTAATACTTATTTAAAGCCTTTATATTGACTATTCACAGCACAAAAATAAACATTACCTCTGCCCACTACAAAGTACTTTTACTTGAAGAGAAATGTCTATCTGTCAAAAAATCTGTCAAAAACTGCAAAAACCTGCAGTAAGAGAGATGAGTAATGGAGGGGCTGGGGTGGGGTTGTTAGTGGGAGAATAGGTGAGTTAAACTAAGGATGTACAGAGGGTTGATAATGATCTATTGAAGGGGACACAATGAGACAAAAAATTTATGAAATAAAAGACCAAGAAAAAGTGAAGAGTAATTCAGAGAAGAGTAGTGACGTGGCTTAGAAAGTAAGGGGAAAAAATATGAAACGAGAGAGAGATGGGCAGCTGCATCTGTGTGATTTGGCATATATCCAGCAATCTATTGCCAACATGATCTCAGCAAGTCAAACAACTAAACAGCAGGACTTACAAAGCAGAAAGATTGAAGGGACTGGACTAAAAGATAGAAGACAAGATGGATGAGTTAGGTGGTTTAAGGCAAGGAGGAGGAGTAAAGTGGTTTGATTAAAGAAGGAGGTAAAAGCACTGCACTGAATAGGCAAAAACAGACATTTAGTGAGCTATCTTCATAACAGTGTACTGAAATCTGAAGTGAAAGCAGTAAATGTTGAAAAGAACTTTAAAATGTCATTCATGAAAGTCCAGCATCAGAAATAGACAAGTACAAAAGCATTCCTTCATCTAAACACGATGCTTCTACTTTTCAAGTCTCATGTGACACTGCGTCATAATTCAGAAAACACATGAAGATTTTTTTAAAATACCAATGTATTTATGAAGAGACAAAATGTGAGAGTCAGTGATTTAAAATATAAACTCAATATAAGCATTGAATGAAATTAAAATGTTTTTGAAAATGACTTGCAAAGGAGCTTCTACATGAACTCTACAGCTAACAATAAGACAGAAGCAGACAGAAGGCTTTTTTATATTGGCTGTGTGGGAGACACTTATAAAAAGAAAAGAAGTAGCTTTGTCTCTTCACAAAAAATATAAATGACAGTAGTTCCTGTCTTTTAATGACACAATAATTCTTTCTTAGTTCAACATGATTTTATGTCAGGATTACCCTCTGAGCTCTACATGGTTGTTTGTGTGGTGAAATCTGTAGTGAAACACTGATGACCTCACTGTTGCCACTCTTTCTTGAAATATGTGCATAGCTGTTTTTTTTTTCTTACACAGGCTTCATAATTGACCTTTTGTTCTGTGTCTAGCCATCTGTACGACTCTGGGTCTTCAGTTTGAACACTTGCGTCTTCTTGGGGAAAATGTGTGTGCTGCTCATTGTTTCCCATCCTTCTACATCCCTCCCTGGTTTTGGCTCCTGCTCCTTTGCTCGGGTAAGAAAAGAGCTGGAATTTGAAACATGCAGTCTCAACTTCCTTTGTTTTACTCTTGTTGCTAAGGTAGCACTTCCTGTCAATAAAGTTGGGAAAATTGTGTGTCACTGGCAAAAGTCTACTGTATCAAAACAGGCGTACGTGAATGCCCAGGATGACAGAACAAGATGCAGATAGAGGTAAAGCACGGATGTAGATCCAAAGTAAAGGTTTTAGTGCAGTTCAACTAGAGAGACATCTAACAAGACTACAGAATAATAAGATTAGAGATTTCTTAACCACGGTTGCAGCTTCAGCATCCAATGGGGACAAAAAAGATTCTATTCTTATTCAATCAGGGTGTTTAGTTTTCTGATGTTGATCTATCTGATAATATGGAAACCATGCATGCATCAAAGCAGTTACAGCGCTGGACACGGTAATATGCAACAGCTTAGGATAAAAATAAAGTTTGCAAGTTTAAAATGAACAGCTCATTAATGTTTAACATATTATTGGTAGATTTTCAGGTTTCTGATGGTGGAAAGTAGAGCAATGGTTCTGTAGTTTTTTAGTTCTACAACCATTCACTTTGCTTAGGCTGGATATTGATACCTTGTGGTACAAAAACAGTTTTGATTAGTGGTTTTCATATTATACCAACATATGTCTATATATATGTGTGTGTGTGTGTGTGTGTGTGTGTGTGTGTATGCATATATACACATGTCAAAAATATAATAAAAAGCACAATAATTTTCCTTAGTATTTCTGCAACTGCCAAGCTGTATTTGTGGCTATAGAGAGAACAACTGCAACCTGATGAAAATAGGTGCAAACTGCTCCCATCTGCTGAACCTGATGGGGGGAATTGCTTGTTTGTAATGTAGACTGCCTTGTGAATCCAGTGAAGAAGCAGACAGAAGGAGCAAACATCTGCATAAAATGATGGAGATTGCACTGTCTTGTGTATTAGCTCTTCAGTTGGACAAAGAACTATTAAATATCACACCAAGGGTTTTCACAAAATATTTGATATTGGAACCCAATAGCAGAAGAAAATGATGTGGGTTATGTTTTGAGTGAGTTCATCAAAATTATATAAATGGTTTTGTTTTCAAGTATGTTAAGAAAGTCTAGCTTCGACAATGATTTGAATGCCATCAAAGATATTTAAAATACACTGCATTAATTATTTTCTATTCTTAGTGGTGGATGAATCTGTACATAATCTGCAAAACAATGATAACAAATCTTGTGTTTAGTAATGGTGGACCAAAAGGTAACATACAATGAGAACAGGATTGGGGGGCAGTCTAGATGCTAAATAAATAGAGCTGCTGCCAAAGAATGTTGATTTATCTGGACGGAGAAACTTATGTAGTTTCCCTGTCCAGATGAATGGGATATGATAGTGGTTTGATCATCTTTTGGTGAGATTTTTTTGTATAAAATCACTTACGGCTGAATTACTGCTGCATGCTTTCTTGCTCATATGTTTTTATTATATAAAAACCCAACATTTCAAAATATGATGACAAAAGAATATTTATTCATTAATAAGGGAAATAAGATTTTCTCTTCACTTGTATTTTTTCTTAACAATAAATCACGGAAAATAAATTCTTCTGTTTTCTTCCCTTGACACCCTTTCTGACTTCTTTTTGACTGTCACTGCAGGTTCATGACCCCCAGCTTGACCACAATGGAGGATTGAAGCGTCGTACCGCTGTCATTTTTTCAGACTCATCTTTATCTCTCTCTCTCTGGCCCTGACAGCCTGTGACAGTACGGAGAGGGACACAACACAAAGTCACATACAGACTCCTATTCTTTGAGTCTTTGTCACCGGCTCACAAAAATGCCATTGTTAGCATGCAAGAAAATGTACAGAGTGGTAGAGGTTGTGAGAGATACTTGTCAATGACAGTACTCTACAGGAAAATGGTTTGTGATCGGTCTTTGTTTCAACCGACCAATGTTAAAGCTTTCACATTTTGATGAGAGAAATGGTGTGGGGAACAATGAGAAATGTCTGTTGAAGCACAATGTGACAGATGAAAAGCAGGATCTTGCAGAAAGATACCACATGCTTGGTATTCCTTTGATTTTAACAGCTGTAACATTGTTACATTAGCCTCTGAAAGATTCTACACTCAAGCTGCAGCTTTTTCCAGCAGGGCAATTCATCCAATCACACTTTTATAATAGTTTTTTTTTTTTTTTTTACAGTAGTACATGACTAAAGTCATTGACTCAATCTCCAAACTCACTGGATATCAGTTCAAATGTGCATGAACATGTACCCAGTCAGGCATGATTGCTGATGCCAGAAAGGACTCCAAAGCTCTGTGCCATATCTAGTTTTTTTCTGTATGACTGTGTGATCCTCTGACATTTTTTTTTGAAGGAATTTTGGCCAAACCTTCATCCTTAAGTTCATTGAGGATTGCAAATGATTGTTTATCCACAGCCTTCCTAAGGCTATGTCTCAACATCTTAATGAGGTTAGACTCTAAACTGGTCCATTTAGATATTCTGTTTTAAATTTGCAGCTGTGCTTAGGAATCAGTGTACTATTGCTTTTATAGAGGTAGTCACACTTGGTGGTGAAAAATCAATCGCGCTCCTGGCTGGTACTTCTCAAGAGTCCTACGTAAGTAGAAAGGATGTATTTAGTTTGTCACACAAAACTTTAAATTTTACTTTAGTCTTTGTTGACTAAAATTGATAGTGGACAAATTGTTCTGTGTCTTTATACAACTAAAGTTAGATGTAAATAATTTTGGAACTTGGCTAAGGCCAGATTATTTTATAAACTCCTCATACTAACTCTTCAATAGAAAAAGGGTTATAGTTTTATCCATGCAGTCAAAATAATAAAAACCAAAAGCTATTTATTTTGTGAAACCTTTTTTTTACCTGCCTAACTTTACACTGACCTGTCCAGAGTGTACCCCGCCTCTCGCCCACAGATTGCTGGAGATAGGCACCAGCTTCCCTGCAACCTACTATGGAATAAGTGGTAGAAAATGACTGACTGACTGACTTTACACTGAACGCACAATATGTCAATGAAAAGTGGCCTTGCCTGTTTGCCTTATTTCAAAAAAAGTGTACAATGTCCTAATGTATTTGCATTGTTCAGCCTAAGAATAAAAATAGAGAAAAACATGCATCCAACCACATTCCTGTGGTGCCACACCAAATTTAAACTGGATAAATTTGTTTTCACAGGCCACATAAAATCAATTCAAGGACTACAAATGGCCCACTGATATAAATGCTCTATATTGAACATTTAGTCTACTTTCTTTTTTGTATATATTTATTTACTTAAGAATCTGCACTTGTTTGCTCTGTGAAACTTAAGGAGCTAAAATTGGTTTCACATGACATATTTATCGAAACAGACTGTGGACCAATGTGGCCTTCAGTGCAAATCATAAAATTCTTTGGCTAATATCAAACCTTCTGTTTCTCTAAACTAAAGTCCAACAAGGTTTATTGATGCTCCATTTGATTAGTTTGTATTTTAAACTATATTTAATCTTTAATATTGTTATTATAGACTTC
Organism: Characodon lateralis; assembly: GCA_036250325.1. NCBI lineage: Eukaryota > Metazoa > Chordata > Actinopteri > Cyprinodontiformes > Goodeidae > Characodon > Characodon lateralis. The sequence goes on along the minus strand of JAHUTJ010025711.1, from coordinate 7,991 downwards.
TTTTTGTATTCTGACCACAGGCGATACTTTGTTTCCTTTTCCTAACGGTAATAGGTCTGACTTAAAGCCAGCAGTCATGAATCTAATTTGTAAAGGTATTTGCAACTTCTGTTCTGAAACAACCACATACTTTAACCCTATTTGTTTGTACATGCTTGTGCATTTCCTTATGTGATAAACAGGTACACTTGGATCCTTAACTTAAGTTAGGAGTCCAACACTGTGGCACACCTCTACTGTCAGAGTTTCCGCTGCATTGATCTCATGCTGCTGATATGCATGCACATGCACACTTTAATGGCTGCTTAAACATTCCTATTAGGAAGTTTACATTGTAAAGTGAAGTGCAACAGAGAAAAACATCTTAAAAAGGCTACAAATGGGAAGTATTAGAAATGTGGGACATAAACTGTACTCTATGTTGTGTAATTATTTCTCAGTTTTTGTTTGTGAATGTTATTTTACTTGCCGGTTTGTAATTTAAGGTTAAAGTTTAAGTTGAGGTGCTGAATCGGCACTAAGCAATCATGGTTTAATTAAAGACAGAAGTAGACCCACGCTAAAAATGGGACAGCACATGCGCACACATGCACAACAGGGCGTATGACAGGGCAACAGGCGTGGCATAAAAACCCTGGGCTCGGACAGATAACATCGGATTAGAGAGTGACAGAGAGTGCAGGGGAGAGATCAGGGTCATTACAGAGAGAGAGAGTGTTGAGAGTTAAGGCGGAGCTGACAACAGAACGAAAGAGTGCATAATGACAAGCTGAGAAGGAAAACAACAGATGGTCACAGAAAAATTCAAGTAAAGTATCAGAATTTTTCAGAAATAAAAGAAAATACATTTTAAAATCCTTTTATATTCTTAGAATTTCAGATCTGGCAGGTGATGTCGTTAAAAACCCCTTTAAGGCAGTATTTCTCAACCCTGGTCCTCAAGCCACACTGCCCTGCAGGTTTTAGATGTTTACCTGCTTTAACACACCTGATTCAGATATTTCCAGTTCAGTAAAGGCCTGTTAAACTGTGATCAATTAAAATCAGGTGTGCAGAAGCAGGGAAACATCTAAAACATGCAGGGCAGCATGCTTTGAGGAGCGGGGCTAAAGTACACCGCTTTAAGGTAACCTGCAGCTTTGACTTTTAGGTTGTCCATATGATTTTGAAACCTTATATGAACAGTACATGACTGATTACATAATTTTGTGAATGCAGAGTATGGTGCTATCTTCATCTGAACACTGATTCATCTGACTCTCTACTGCAGTGCCAGCACCGGGGTTATCCGCATGCAACAACATATGCAACATCACAGCTTCAGGATCAGTATGAAGGCACAATATATGTGACAAATGTAACGAGCAGGCCAAATGAATTGACATGGTAAATTTACAGGCCAGACTGTTAATGGAGACTAAAAAGTAAAGAAGTGTGCAAGGCAAAAAGTGACATGATGTAACGCCCCTCCCCACATTTACTGGTAGTTCTCAATAAGATGAATGAAAAGCCTTCAAATATTTTTTCATTTTAATTTAATTGTCAAATTTTTATTTTTATTTAAAAACGTCAGTCAGTCAGTCATTTTCTACCGCTTATTCCATAGTGGGTCGCGGGGGAGCTGGTGCCTATCTCCAGCAGTCTATGGGCGAGAGGCAGGGTACACCCTGGACAGGTCGCCAGTCCATCGCAGGGCAACACACAAACAACTATTTAAACATGTCTTACTACTAAATCTTTTGTTTTTCAGTAGTAGTGTCTCGCACTGACATGTTCAAGAAATCCAACATTTACTCTGAGCTAGTGAGAGCATGTAAATATTAAATAGGAGAACCCCCAAACTGGAACCTTGAGAAACTCTACAACTTATTTTTGTCCACTCTAATGTAAAGTGTCCTATTGACACAAAAACATCCATATCTTTCCACTAAGACTCAAACCAGTCAACTGCGGTACCAGATAGACCAACCCAGTTCTCTACTCGGTCCAATATAACATGATCATCATGTCAAATAGTGCACTGAGGTCCAATAATATCAGCACTGTGGTTCTTCCACAGTCTACATTTATGCAGATGTCATTGTGAGTACCTGCAGTCAGAGAAATGACAAAAATAAATAATTCAGTTCAATTCAAATTTATTTATATTGCGCCAATTCACTGATATATGATCATTAAGATCATTAAGGGCTTTACATGTGAGAAGGAGAATTTAAAACTTTATTCTGGATTTAACAGGGAGCCAATGAAGAGAAGCTAAAATATGAGAAATATGACCTCTCTTTTTAATTTTCATCAGAACTCTTGCTGCAGTGTTTTGGATCAGCTGATGTGACAATAAAATGCTGCGAGGACAGACATCTCTTCTGCCTCCACACAGTAAGGAGGATGGTAAACAGAGTCAAAAAATCTCTAAAGCTCACTCTAAGAAACCTACAAACTTTTCAGTGTGAGATTCTGTTTCTGCAAAAAAAAAATATATATAACCTAAAAAAAGAATAAGCCTTCTGCAAGATTTCTTACAACACTGAGGACAGTCTTTTTTCTGATCACAAAAACAAGATGGTATATGAGCAACACCATTTATGAAAACATGTACTGTAGTTCATTGATTTGTTCATAACATATTTTTCATTTATAGTCAAATTAGCTACAGACAAGGTTATTTTTCAGGTTTTCCATAGTAGTTATTAAATGTGGCATGTGAATTGCATAAGTGTTTGAGAGGTGGGATGTCAGCAAATGAGGAACCAGTCGAATTTTGTGTAGAAAACCTAAAGTCACTGACCTTGGTTGTGCTTTCAAAATGGACCTATAAATAAAGATGCACTTCCTCTCTTAAAATTTGACTAACCTAAAGAGTGAAGATCAATAACTGGTGTATTTCTAATTCACATTTTTAATCACAGACTTTCTGAGGTTCTGAGGATGAATCCCTAATGTTGCAACATTGATGTGGAATTACGCCACTTCTAACACGAAACCAGAGACGAATATAGTTCTGGTCAGAAGGATAAAGTGTTCCGCTTTCAGTGTTACTTTCTTCGTGTTTTCAAGAGGAAACATGCAGAGCCACATGATGAGAGGAGCGTGATAAGAAAAAGGGAATACAGGAGGGAGGGAGAATTGGATTTTAAAGCTTAATGAAAGAAAAGACAAGGGGAACAAATGAACATGATCTTCTTGTTTCACTTCTGTTTATTTAAGTAAATATCTGGATGCAAGCTAATGCTTGGTTACTGTAACCACAACTCCTGCAAGAAATAATATGGTGCTAAAAATAAAAAAAAATATTTTTCTTATTCATTGGCTGCACCACAATTCCAACGTTTTCCACTGAAAAACGGGTTAAAGGACAACTGACTCTTGAGCCAACTGCAAATTAATTATGGTCAGTTCTAAATGTATGTCCAAGACGTCAAACAGACTAGTTTTGAAGGAACATTATATCAATTTGCTCATAAGAGAATATGGAAGTTAGAAAATTCTTGAAAATTTGTTGCAGTAATTGTTGGACGTAACAGTGAAACAAAAGGGTGACAGATAATTGCTGTTATTGATTTTCTCCCATGATATTCCTTTTTTCAGTTGCTATTGAGATCATAATAGGAAGCTGTGCAGGAAGATGTGCAGAAAGATTGAATACCAAGCTATTGTGTAACAAATTCAAGTGATGACAAATATGGAGCAAGACAGACAACCCAACTTCTTTGTTTTTCTGCTTGTGTCCTTATTTGCAGACATTTGGGGAGGATCAGACATTGCAAGTTTGAACATTTTTGGAAAGTGAAATCATTTGGACAGAGCCCTCACTGTCTCATACAATGGATTATTGAACAATTTAGACTGTTTGGTTGGAATTTGTCTTGAGGCTTATTAGTCATCTTAATTGATACACATAAATTCCTTACTCAGGCTTGATTTTCTAACTTTATTTTAGGATTTGTCCTTCATTGCTTTTCATATTCAGTTTATTCCTTTGTTTAAGACTTCTTATGCTTTTGTTCTGTACTTTAATAGGTCATATGTATATAGATTCTGGAGAGTTGCAGTTGTTAGTTACATTTGTTCTCTATAGATAATAGTTCTTGATTTTTCTATTCTTTGGTTAGGGTGGGGTTACGTCTCTTCTAATGTTAATTCTGTCTGTGTCTTGATAGTGATGGTTTTCTGTGTCTGATCTACCCAGTAGCTTCCTTCAGTGTCACAGATCTCTAAACTCCCCAGCTGTCTCCCATCTGCTCAACATCTCACCTGTCCAGCATTCCAGTAACAACCTGCCGAGTATAAATATTAGGAATTCCTTGTGTTTCTCTTGTGATTTATTATTTTGGATTCCCCCTGGAATTTCCTTTGAGTAAAATTGATGATTTTCACCTTCTTACCTCCTCCCTGCACCATTTCATGGCATACTCCCTGTTATGTTTAAAGGATTTGTTTTGACCCAAAGGCAGGCAAGTAATGAGAAACCAGTTAAATGAAGTTTAGTACAAAAAGAATATTTTTTTCTTCCTTCAGTGTTCTGAAGGGAGGTTGTTTGTCTAGGGTTTTCTCTGGGACAGAGGAGGAGAGATAATGATGGTCCAAAGTAAGCATGAGCTGAATGGGTAGTTAAAATGTTGCCTTACTTGCTCCTGTAGGTGTTTGTCTGTCCAGGATGGCTTGTGCAGCTGACAGCATTGAGGTGAGGTATGGTTGTGGTTCTACAGGTTTGTGAATTGTTCAGGAGTTGTGCTGGAGGTCAGGAAGGTAGAGATGCGGATTGCAGGCTGACCAGAGGTTAATATGAGACGGAGCTTGGAAGTACAAAACTAAGACAATGGGAGACTGAGAATAAGCCACTGGAAACTAGAAAACCCATAACAAGAAAATGCTATGTTCACCACAACCAAAAGTGACCATCAGGCGCAGAAGGGAAATCTGCCAGAAGCTTTAAGCAGCAAGTCTGATGAGAAAATGAGCAGCAGGTCTGCAGGTACCACAGCAGAGCAGCCACACCCAACTAAGGAGAACATGAACAGTTGGAGAAGAGGAAAACCATTGAAGGATGAATTGCAACGATCCAGAATATGACACTAACCTGCTTTCTGCCATTCTCCTGTGCAATTGTGCATCAAAGTAACTAGAAACATATATATTATAAACAATGTGCTGGTAAATTTCCATTATCTTACACTTTTTGAGATTGGGTTACAAGTCCAGAGCTAACAGGAGAGGGCCCAAATATCCCTCTTTCCAGATATTCTCCAGCTCATTTTGGATAATACCAAATGATAATGATGATAATGAGTATTATTGCACAAGTATTCAATAACTCTCTGTAGCCAAATTACTTATTGATAACATTTGGGATGTTTTTTTTCACAGAACTGTTGCTGTCACAGTACAACTGTCCTTTTTCTGACATGACGTGTCAACATTTCTGTTGTTCCAGTTTATCAGTAAGATAATGATGTGATAGAGCCAGTCTAACTGCTCTGAAATACAAATTATCAAGGAAACAAACCTAGTAATTTGAATAACTCTTTTCAAGACTGGAAAGCAATACCAAGGCTAACCCTGGTTTGACTTCTGCTTCAAGTGCTGCTGCTGTTTGAAAGAAGTGCCCTTGGCATGTCTTATAAGGGCTTAGCTTTGACCTTTTTCCATGGCAGACTAGCTGACTCATCTTTACAAGGAAAAGCACAGGTTCAGCAGGTTTTGTTGAAGATCTTTTAGTGCCATTTATTGACCCCAAATTACATTGGAACAGTAAACAGTGAAAGAAACTTAGAAGCAGGTTTTAGCGTTACCTCCCCTTTTTTATTTTTTTTTTAATTAATTGTTTTGAGCTATAATGTTTGCTACAAAACTGAGAATCAGCTGCACTTACAGAAGGATGCTTCATAAGTTGTTTTAGGGGTCATCTTGATATAAGTTCAAAACATTTAAGTTAAGAAGACACAAAGAAAAAAAATAAACTCGTCATTACCTTGACTTGTGAACTCACAATCACCTCTTCAACTCTTGAATAGCATTTTAAACTATTTGCCACAGCTAGGTAATTGGATTAACGTGCCAACTTTTGCAGACTTCACTATTTTTGAGCAAATTAACACACAAATAACATCTTAAAGTCTACTAAACTAAAAAAGAATGCCATTTTTGGTATATCTTAATTAGTTACAAACTGAAAGAATCAAATCTGGATTGTGGATTGTAATGTGGTCAAACTACATTGAACCAATCAGTCTAACAATCTAGTGAATAGTTACAAGGGTTAAACACTTTCCTTTGCATTCAGTGATTTTTATAACATTCAAAACCCAAAAGAAAAATTGAAGAATAATAAATGTTATCAAGAATTACATTTATAGGCATGATAGCATACGTTTGCAAGATAAAGCATATTTACTAATGGTTAAATAAGCAGAAAGAAACACAAATCAAAAATAAAAACAAATGTTTTTCTTTTTTAATGACTAAAGTAATGCCCTTTGGATGCCTGCTGTTCCTTAAGGGTAATGTCAATAAATAAATTGAAAACAAAGAACAAGGTTGTCTAAACTCTGATAAGGACATTTTAAGGAGACCTGGAGAAAATGTTAAAGTCAAAGACCAAATCTGAGGATGCTGTGTGCACTACATGATCTAGATCTAACAACAAATTGCTAAGACAGATATAGCTGAGTTAAAAGTTGGCAAAACAAGATACGGCCATGCATGTACTCTGTGTTTGGTTGTGATAAAGGAGATAAATGCCTTTGTAACAAAAGGTCTTATTTAAAAAGTAAACCCTATTTGAGTTACTTTACTTACAGTATGTGCATGTAAATCTTAAATAAATTTAGTCCAAAAAAATCAGATCATCTTTGACTCTATCAAAGCCAGTGGTTTTGTTTTTTTGTTGAGGTGCTATGGAAAAGCCTGTTTTTGGAAATGGTTTGGATAATCTTATAGGTTTTGTACAGATAACTCTTTACCTTACATCATCACACACCTACATTGCAGGTGGCACCAGTTCATAAATCTAACTGCATGGTTTTAATCATTAATACTGAGAAGCTTAGCAGCTAGATTACAAATTAGAATAATAAAAAAAAAAATTCACAACCTCTCCCCATGAAAGAAAAGTCAGATAACCAATAAATGATTTCAATATGTGCATGCCAGAAATAGGTTAAACACATCAGTAACTGAAACACATTAGGGGCAGGGATCTTGAGGCTCTTCAGGATACAATTACAACAGAAGGCTATGGTGCCTTTAGAAACTGATCCCATTCCCCATTAAAAAAAAGAGCCATGACAAAAAAAAAAAAGTAAATTAATGACCCACAAAAGGAATTCCTCACTCCCCAATCTGAAGCAAATTCTTGAAGTCCTCATCACATTCTGCACTATGATCAGAATCAGAATCAGAATCAGCTTTATTGCCAAGTTCGTACATACAAACAAGGATAGCGAGCTGATCTTATTCACAATTAAGTAATTAGTTCAAGTTCTCTCACCATGTTGAAAATAAATCCTTCTCAGTAATCTGCCATTCATCTTTTGTATTATTTTACAGATCAGAACCAGAATGACTAAAATTCATAGCTTTCTTTTTGATCACACAACACGCCAGCTGCTACACATCAGTAAACCATTATATATGTACTGCTCAATAAAATAAAGGGAACACTCAAATAACACATCCTAGATCTGAATGAATGAAATATTCTCATTGAATACTTTGTTCTGTACGAAGGTGAATGCGCTGACAACAAAATCACACAAAAATCATCAATGGAAATCAAATTTATTAACCAATGGAGGCCTGGATTTGGAGTCACACACAGAATTAAAGTGGAAAAACACACTATAGGCTGATCCAACTTTGATGTAATGTCCTTAAAACAAGTCAAAATGAGGCTCAGTATTGTGTGTGGCCTCCACGTGTCTGTATGACCTCCCTACAACGCCTGGGCATGCTCCTGATGAGACGGCTGATGGTCTCCTGAGGGATCTCCT
>JAHUTJ010025710.1:0-22323 GCA_036250325.1 Characodon lateralis | reverse complement strand
GGTAAGCAAATTGCATGGGGTCCAGCAGGGGGCCTGTGATGTCTTTCAGGTGCTTCAACACTAGCCGCTCAAAGGATTTCATGACCACAGACGTCAGGGCTACAGGCCTGTAGTCATTTTATCCTAGGATATTGGGTTTCTTGGGCTCCGGGATGATGGTGGATCGTTTGAGGCAGGAGGGGACCTCACACGTCTCCAGTGACTTGTTTAAGATCCGGGTGAAGATTGGAGCGAGTTGATTTGCGCAGGCTTTCAGGCATGATGGGGAGACGTTATCCGGTCCTTCAGTTTTCTTTGTTTTCATGTGCTGAAACAGCCTATTTACATCTTCCTCTGAGATCTTTAGTGCAGGCAGAGGATCTGAAGGTAGGGAATTGGTAGCTTTGTGGGAAGAACTTGTTCCTAAATGGGATGTGGAGGAGATGGTTTGAGGCGTGAACGGTTTCCTGTCATATCTGCAGTAGAAGCCATTCAGATGGTTGGCCAGGCGACAATTCTGTTCAGGAAGGGTGGGGGGTGGGTATGCTCCTGTAGGCAGTCAGGTTTCTCAGACCAGTCCATACAGCCGAAGTGTCACCAGTAGAAAGGCTGTTCTTCAGCTTCTCACTGTAGCTTCTCTTGGCTGCTTTGATCTCCTTTGTTAGAAAGAGCTGCTTTCTAAACTGATACGTATGACAATTAACCTGTCTCTGACCCTGGTGGCTTTCTCAGTCCTGTTGTTGGGTGCAGCAAATGTTCACTTTAGATAAAATGTATTAAAAATTACTCTTAAGATGAGCTATAATGACCTACCACTGTTCAAACCTCCAGTGGGATCATGACAAACTATGCTCATTGTTGTGGAGAGCAACCAGGCTATCTACTATTAGTACAAAAGCATGTACTTACCAGCATTTTATGCATTCAAACAGTAAAGAAATATATTCACTGTGAAATGTATTCACTGTATACACATAGTAATTTCACATTTTTTATGAAATACAAACTACCAGAAGTGCAAATCAGTGAATCAATAATTATTTATTTATAGAACACTTTTCATTCAAAAAGGTGTGACACAAACTGCTTTGCAAAGGTTAAAAACACACGGACAGACTTTAACCTCTAGAGACACACCCAATAAAATTATGAAAATTATCAAATCAAGTTAACAGATAAAATAAATAAACGTTGATTAAAAAACAATGAAAAATTAAAAGTGAGGTCAATCAATCAAAAATAGAGGAAGAGGAACTGATGTAATACAACTGTGTGGATTAATGAGGAATCCCTGTGGCTATATATATATATATTATAAAAATAAAGACACAATAAATACATACAGTTTTTGGAACAATAAAGTTAAGTTACATAGTAAACATACAAAAAGTTGTTTTTTCCGAATTTAGCAAAATTTGTTATATATTTGGATTTTGATCTTGGGGTAGGGATTCAGGCTTCAGGAGCCATGAGATTTGATTTTCTTTACTTTGGAAGTCATAATTTCAACTTGGAAATTTGGAAGTTCCCCACCAACCCAAGCCTTTTGTCTTTCACATGTACATAATACACTCTTTGTTTGCCATTCGGACTGTTGGTATCTTACTACATGAGTCACAGAAATAGTACTCAAAAGAGTCCTCACTTTGCAAACATGTTCCTTTAGTTTTTGTAGTCGTAAAAAGCAGGGAAATAGATATTGTCTAAAATTTGTTTGCCTGGTCACTTAGCACAAAAAAGTACAAATCCTACCAAGTATCCTGCTTGCAACTGGTACATGGCAACATGGCATTGAGGACAGTGAGGAGACATCCCACACAAATCATATTGACAACATCTCCTTTGGTTCCACTTAAAAGGCTCTGGAAGCCTGTATAGAATCCTATTTTAATAAATCTGTTGTAGCATCTCAGTGGATCTCAACTTACTCCCCTGTTTTTTACTGTACTGACAGTCAGAAATATATTCATGCAATTCATGCAGTCTTTAAAAAAAATGCTAAAATATCTACAGCAGGAGGAGAGCGAGAAGTAGTAAAAAGGAGACAATGAAGTGAGTGATGACTGACCAGAAGAGGAAGGATTTCTTTGGGCTTTCTGTGCTCCAGTGAAACTCCATTAACCTCCTTCAGCTCATCACCTTCACGAATCAGGCCTTCAAAGTGTTACAAAGACACATCATGCCATTATTACTCTTTGACAAAACAAAGAAAGGCTGAAAGAACTACCGTTTCGCTAAGAAGAAACCTGCTGAACATATTTTTGGTTGCAAAAGTACCAGACCTCTAACATGGAATATACTTCTTAAAACTTCAAATTTGAAGTAGCATTTAAAGAAAAAAATCTAAATTATTTCAAATGTGAGTTTATTTAGGAATTACCAGAACTAACCTACAACAAATAAATTTAGAAGAACTTAAAATTCTATAAAATTTAGATCTATTTAATATTTACAAGAACTGACCAAAGTACTAGATGAAATCATACAGAGGAAAATATTAATACTTTGATGCTATGTAAACAGTCTCGTTTTAATAATACTAGTATAAAACAGACTGGACTCCACAAAGTATTTACTGCTATTTATTTAATAAATAATGCATACTAAAAATTGGGGCCCCGTTTTAATTTCTGCTTAGGGCCCCTACACAGTCTTGGGCTGCCTCTGGCCACAACTTATCACTCTTTTTAAAACTACAGCTAGCAATTTAAGAGCAGAATGTCTTTTCAGCAGCTGAATGCAGGTTAGCTGTTCAACTAAGTGACCTGTTTATCTCAGCCTAGTATACAGGCTGAGATAAACATATAGTATATATATTCTTACGTATATATTCTTATTCTATAAAAAGCAGAACAGAAATGAATCGTTAAATATTTTGTACTGTAAGTACTGTACTTTAAAACTACTATTGAATTTAGAAGATGTGCATTCTATATTTTTGATTAACTATCAAAATAATAAATAATTGTTATAGATAACATTATAAACTTTTTCTGTTTTCAATAAAAATAATTAGACCATGTTATATATTTCTATGCTGATACAGTAAAAACATGAAACAGCTGTAATTTTACTCCCGGATATCATCTGAGAATATCTTACCAGTCTACTTACCACTCTTATCAGCTGAACCTCCTCTCATGATCCTGGCCACAACAATAGCTCCAGTGTATTTGTCTTTCTTAATTGTTGCTCCCTTTAGAACGGAGATTAATAAACAGAAGAACGAACAAACAGATTCAGAGAGGTAAAGAGGTCAAATACATAGAGAGAAAGTAACATACTGAATTTATTACAGCATTTATTACAGAATGCTTCTTAGAGCTCTATCTGGCCCATGAAGTATTTTGTTTCATAAAAGGACTATTTAGATGCCTTCATGTTCCACACAACGAGCTGAAAAAAGTTTTCCAAAACCAGCTTTATTTACAACAGATGTTTTTGATGTGGTGCAATGCAAGAATGGAAAGAGCATCTGATGCAGTTGGCTGGCTGCAATCAGCTCTCGCTCGGTTGAAGCACTGTTGTCTGGAAAATGGGAACATGTTGGATCGATCAGCGGGACAAAGTCAGAGAAAGGTCAGTCCTCTTCCAGTCTAAGATCGGGATCAGAGCAAAAGTATGTTATGTTATTTGTCCAAAGTTCCTTCTGAAGGCAACCAACGTGCGCAAAAACGCCTATTTGATAGATGAGTCACTGAAAACAGAAATTTTCTGCTGCTATCGTAGGGAGGCTAATGTTGATGGAACTGTCTTCTGGTTTGCAAATGTCTACAAAACTTGGAAACAGAAGGTGATGCAACTTGCACATAAAATTAAAACTTTGAAGGTATTATTGAATATCTATTCTATTGTATGAAAACTACTTAAAGGAGAAAACATGTTCTTGTATATAAATGCTTGGTTGCATTTGATGAAAAACGTGTCCCAGCTGCAAACAAAAGAAATAAATTTGAGCTTTTGTATTTTCATTAAAATAACAAATTTAGAGGTTTTATGGCATTGGTGAAGGTCTGCGGTTCTTGAATCCTCCCTAGATTTTTTTTCTCCTTTACTTGATCCAGGAAACTTTTTAAAATTAAGAGACAATGACATGGAATAAGTAATAAAGCAGAACATTCAGGCAGCATCATGAGAGCGACCTATGATTAAAGGCCTTGAAACTAATCAATGTGCTCTAGAAATAGAAAAATAAATTAACTCAATCCTTCTAAATTTGCAGTACTGCTTTAATGACTCCATTATGATGTCAATGTTAACATTATTTCACTATAGATAAATATACCAGATGGAACGGCAGTATGTTGTGTGTCACAGTGATATATAGCAAAAGAGCTGTGGAAAAATCTTGGTTTTAAGAAAGAAGTTAAAAGTTTAAACACAAATGCAGCACAGACCACAACAGTAATCCTTACGCAGGTTCCTTTTCCTACCCCTAGCAGATGTTTTGTCTTGCTTTACCTTGGTGTAAATGGGTTTTAAAAATCATGCATTGTAAAACATGATAAACTTGGTCTAAATAGGAAGTCTAACCCGAAACTCTCAGGTTGTCAAATTGTTCCATCTGGCCGAGTAACTTTCAGTAACTGTTGATGAATAAACTTTTGGAAGCTTTTCAGTGTAACTGCTCTAAATGCCAAAAGGGCCACAATGTAATACATTTATAGTTATTTACTTTTAATAATAAAAAATTGGGAATAAATAAACTTGATGTTCATTAAATACATATTAAGCAATTGTATGTGAAATTATTAATTAAAATGAGAGGTTTTTATATCTTAAAACTGTATAGAATTATTTAGGTTTTTATTTATTTATTTCATGTTATCTGTGCTGCAGAGCATAATGAAAAAAAAATCAGCCTGTCACTGCAATTCATCGAATAACTCTACTTCATGAAGTATTTACATTAATATTGGGAGATGACACTTTGTTAACCGTATGTTTAATTAATTATGAATCTTGATTATATCAGCTGTTTATGTGTTTAGATTTTCATAATGGTACTTGATGAACTTGATGACTTAATGGACTTGACTGTCATGAATTGTGGCACTTTTGGACCTCCACAGCCTACAGTGTTTGTGCTAATTTAAACTTTTCTGCACCGTTGTGACATCTAGCGGTGAAGTTGGCAACTGCAACCACTTCACCTTATCATCTCCAATCTCTCATCTCCTATCTATTCTCTCCTTAAAGCCATGCAAGAAAAACAATACAGTACAAACAAAAGGCATATTAGGCAACAACAACAAAAATGCACAAATTAACAAATTTTGCAATTAAAAACAAACATGGTCACACCTGAATGTTACTCAATGGATAAACAAGGTTTTTGCATTTCTTTGTAGTAGCAATAGGTGTACCGATAAAGGAACATTCTCTGTGTTAAATCTTTGTGCAGTTGGAAACAATAAAATAAAATATGAAGACTGACAACTGTTCTGTATGTGTTTATGGTTTGATTGCTGATTGACTGCCATACAAATACTGACCAGTGGCTCTTTGGTTTTAACCAGGCTCACAATTTTGACTGAATCCTCATCTTCCTCCATTGCATCATCAGGTAGGGGTGGGAGAGCAGGCTCAAAGTCTCTTTGAGCTACAGAGTCCTGGGTACGCAGGAGACTCTGGAAAAGAATTTGAGTAAAGATGGAGTTCAGCATTAATGATTTAACCCTGAATTCTAGGATAAGGAGTGTTTCCCAAGTTTCACCAGTCAATCACAAAACAAACAATCAAGACACAGTGAATGTGTTTAAGGCTAGCTCATGATTAGACTAACTGGTCAGATATAAGAAGATTCACTGAAATACTTGACACCCTTGATATTAAATTATAAGATTTTTAAACTACAAGAAGCCCATATTTCTGTAGCAGACTCCAAGGTCTGTCCTTTTTCAAACTGGTCCTAAACTACCACTTCCAACATGCCTCAGAGTACAATATGATGCCTGAAAGGAGCCACCCACATCACTGATGCTACCTCATACAAATCTGACTGACAATACAGTTAATGTAGCATTAATTTACATTGCCTTGCAAAAGTATTCATACCCTTTGAATAAACACATAACTTGTCATATTGGAACAACAAATTTCAAATTATCTTATTGTAATAGAGCAACAGAAACTGGAAGAAAATTATTTTTTTAAAAGGTTTTAATAAAGAAAAGTTTTTAAATATGAGTCATGCACACGAAACCATTTCTTTTGAAGTTAACCAATTAAAAAGTAGAGCCCCTTGTATGTAATTTAATCCCAAAAATAAACACGTAAATAAACAGTAAATTCAACTGTTCTGACAAGACCCAAAGAAACATTAGCAAACAAAGAGTATTAGCAAGGCTACTATTATCACCATTACTATTGTTATTTTTAACATTTTCAGTCTGTTCTGTTTGTCATTGTTGTCATGTTGTCTCTAATTATCATGGGCTGTCTAATTTGTTGTCTGAACCATATATGACCTGTCTTGCCAGTTAGAAATAATGTCAACAGGCAGTATATACGATTTTGTCCCTTCTGTAGAGCAAATCTGCTACTAACACTGTACGACGACTTTGCTTAGGCAAACACTGTTTACTACCAGGACAGAGAACATAAGCAGACAAGTCAGGGCAGAAGTTGTGGAGAGGCTTAAAGCACAGTTAGCTTATAAAACCATCCATGCTTTAAACACTTCACAGGACACTTTTCAGTCAATCATCCCAAAGCCTGAAGACTTTTGCACAACTGCTAACTTACCAATACATTGCCATTAACCTAAACTGACAGGCTAGGTAAGACAGCAACTAATCAGAGAAGTAGCACAGAGGCCCATGGTAGGAGCTGCAGAGATCCACGGCTCAGGTGGTATAATCTGTTGACAGGGCAACTGTTAATAATGCACAGGCCTTTATGGTTCAGACACAAAAAGAAAGCCACTGTTGAAAGAAAGCCATAGGAAATGCCATTTAAAGTGTACCACAAGTCAAGTAGAGTAAACAGCAAACATATAGAAGAAGGTGCTCTTGCCAGACAAGTTGAAAATTGAACTTTTTGGTCTTCATGGCCGAAAATGGTATGTTTAGTGGAAAAACAAACAATGCACACATCAGATGGCAGCATCATGCTGTGAGGAGGTCTTTGCTCAGTGAGGACAGGGAAACTGGAAAAAGTTGATGGAACTAAATACAGGACCTTCGTGGAAGAAAATCTGTTAGAGGCTGCAAAAGGCATCAGACTTGGAAGTAAGGTTCACTTTTCAGCAGGATACAACAGAATGGTTTAGATCAGAGCATGTCCATATGTTTGAATAGCCCAGTCAAAGTCCATACTTAAACTCAGTTGAGAATTTGTGGCAAGACTTAAACATTGAGGTTAACAGATGATCTTTGTGTAATCTTGATGTACTTAGCAAAGAAGAATGGGCAAAATTTGAGTTTCTAGCAAAGCAGGTGCAGACAAACCCTGAAAGACCTCACAACTATGCACTATGTTGTGTGGGTCTATCACATGAAAGTCCAGTAAAACACACTGACATCAAGACACTGTAGCTGTGACAGTATGACAGCCTCTGTTTTGCTTGCAGAAAAACATTATTCAGAATAGCTGTTAATGTTTCAATACAAGCCTGGATTAAAAAGTGGAGATTTACTGTATTAAGAAGGAATGTGAATATGGGAAACATCTGCTCATCAAGTTCACTTTACCAGTCAGACATCCATCTGTCAGTTACCCTACTGGTTATCCCAAAGTCTATCAGCACTTGGTCTGTTTAGAAGCTGCCAGCGCATGAGCAATGTAGCTCTGGCTGCTTTCAAAAGGTGGTTTTCAAAGAAAACAAACATTCACTCACAGCATATGATACCCAGCATCGCTCATAAGTATGTGTGAACTCCAGCACTGCGGCCAAGAACAAAAAAGTCATTAGGGGTGTTTAAACAAACTTTTACTTGACGTCTGGCTTTTTCTCCTCGTAAATAATAAAAAAAAAAACATAACTTTGGCAACTCATTAAAAAAACACGTTCTCTGTGCCGCTATGAACGTATGAGTGGATCTGAGACATGGCTGTCAGCAGATTTGAAATAGGAAAACATTAACTGGAGAAGTCTGGGTATCTCCAGGTCCACTGTAATAAACATAATTTGGGAGAACATTAGCTTCAGTGCCAGTCTGGTTAATAGATGTCAGCACCTCTCAGGGGGCAGGGGGATGTGGTGAAATCAATTTGAATGCATTTTACTGTTGGAATCATGTGTCACTGTGTGTGACTCATGTTCGAGTTTATTGTAGGAAACAGAATGCTGTCAGCCATTATAGCTGCTGTGTTCAGTCAGTTTAACAGAATAAGTCAAATGAAGTGTGCCAGTCTGAAAATTAACCATTTTAAAATACAGATCCAGTGTCAAGGCGGTGTACAAGGAAAATAACTCAACTTGTAACAGCATTAGTTGTGAACATGCTTATTTTACTATTATTTCTTCTTTAAACGTGGAACTTCCAGCTGGATTAAAATGAAAAAATGTCCATTATGGGTTATGTTTTAGTAATTACTACATTTACTGTTAAAGCAACAGAAACTAAATCACTTAACTCTGATTAGACAAATCATTAAAATCTCTGAAACAGATGATGTGAATAACATTGTTCTTTTTGTCATGAAGCCATATTATTCTGGGAAGGTTCTGGTCATACCATTCACAAATTGATATTTCACAGATCTTGTAAAACTAAAGGTTTTTGTCACACTTGAATGTTTCTGATAATTTGTCAATGATGATTTCATTTATATAGGGAAAGAAGCTAACCAAACCAACCTGCCTCAAAGCCTGGTTAGAGGAGATCATAAGAGTAGTTTTGGCTTGATCTAGGGTCAAAATCAGTCAAATATGATAAGAGTCAATTAGCTAAAATTGGCATCAGAACCATCACAAATCAGAATGGCGTATAATGCAAAGTTTTCAAATAAAACAAAGAAATAAATTCTACCATTTATCTCCATAATCCATGAAAATAACAAAAACACCAAATAAACTGATGCAGCAAAGCTTAAGTAGAAGGGTATGGACTCTTTTACAGATGGAGGTAGTCTATGCTTAAGTATGAAATGGGGATACAAGGTAGTGAGGAATGGGATGACCCAGAGCTGCGGTTTCATTGGCATTATTCTAAAGGCCAATACATACTGTAAGAACAAAAATACACCATTCTGTTTTTGCAGCTCTGGTTTAGAGGTTCTAGCAGGTTGTTCTTGACACACATTTTGGACAGAGCATTTTTGCTTTATTGTGTCCAAAAATATTGCAAGATTATTCAGAAATTTGAAGAAGGTGTGATTACTACACTGACAAATGTTGCAGTGGGAGGGATCTATAAGGACTTTCCACTAGTGCTGCATTTAAATTCTTGTGAAGTATGAAATGTCTGTCCTTGCTGGATATGTATTGACATTAAAAGAACAACAGAACATCAGCAAAATAAAATTGGTGTAGCAATTTACATACATTTCCTCTGGGTAGATATTAATCACTGTTTCTGAGTAGAAATTGTGTGCGTTTAACATCTAAATGGCACTTCAATAAATTTCCAAACAATGTATCTATTGGACTGGGCTTATCCTCGCTGTGATAAAGGATTGTTTCATGATAGGAAACATTACTAGTGTTGTCAACATTTGCTGTGCTCAGGTAAAAAAATTGGGCTAGGATGTGTTTTGTTTTACTAAAGATGAGGACCAGATGTAAAATAAACAAAACTTTCATTAACAAACAGAAGAGCAAAAGGAAAGACAAGAGTGCAGGGTGTGGCTGCATGAGTTGTTTTGCTAATTTACTACTATGATAAGTGAATGTAGACTTTCAATCTTAGGTGTGTTTGTCTACTCAACTTGAACATATGAAAGTTCCTTACAAATAAATAAAGGAGTGACAAGGAAACTGTGAATTAGGCAAGAATGGCATGAACTGAGAATGATGAGGAGGGAGAGATAATTATCTGGTTAAATGTGCATTTCTTCTGTTCTGTGAGCTTGTTGCTCCAAATAAACAACTTTTTTTTTTTTTTTGCTAAGTATAGCGTTTTGGCATTTCATCAGCTCAGGAAACTTGTTAAATTATTTAAAAAATGTTTATATTTATAATAAGATTATACTATGATGACCCCAGGTTCTCATCTAAAACCCTTATCTGCTCTCATTCTATCCAGGCCTCCATGGCTGCCATGTCTGATTACAATGGCTGATGGTTCTTCAGACCGAGAAGACCTCACAGAACCAGAGATGAGCTGCTCATGTTGGCAGACTCCCAGACCGAGCTGGAAATGTCCCTGGATTTAATTTAAAAAAACTTGTTACCTTACCCAGTGGCACCGCAGGGCTATAAGCCTTATCTGTTAGGCACCTCATGTGACAAATACGAATGTGTTGAGTGGACATATTCAGTTACATTCTAATAAAAATCTGATGGGATTTGCTACTAAATCAGGCTTGATTGATAGTTTTGGTCAAAACTTAAATATTTTTAATTACATATTTAATGGGCTCCAATATTCCTTCTTATATACTTTTTTTTTTATCTGGCAACCATTGGAATCGAGAACATGTTAAACAATTTTTAAAATGTATTTTCATTACATCTATTCTTTTAAGTGTCTTTTCCTTTGGTTGATTGGTGTGTGATTTGACTGGGCCAAAGACTTTAAGCTTGGTAAGGCATAAGACCACACAGACTTTTGAAGCTAAAGAAAGCTGACTTATCACCATGGAAATAAACTGTTTTCACCTTAAAGTGAGGTTTGGAAATAAGTGTAAGCAGTTCTTTGACTTCATCTCTCCAGCCTTGGTACAGCAGCTCTTCTGCCAACTGAAACAAAAAGAAAAACAAATGTGGCATAAACTTATTAAATTTGTTTCAAGCTAGCAAAGCAGGATATAGAAACAATATGCAAGAAAAGAGAGTAGAATACAGCTTGTAATGCCAAATGGTCAGTTTTTTCACTCTTTCCAACAAGCTGATGTCATTCATCATTTTAGAACTTTAGAGCAAATATGTTAGGTGCATGTTTGCCCGTGCTATCCAAAGCTGTGATTATTAGAAAATTAAGCAAGAAATGTTAGCAGCAAGTTGAGAGACAGTAAGCGACTTCATGCATTGGCTTATCTTGTCAAGAACATTATTGTAATGACTTCTTGGCATTCTCTGGAGACACAATGTGCATGGAGGTCATTAGTTTCCAGTGTGAGCAAACAGAAGCCTCTGTGAGAGGAAACAGAACCACAGTCTGGTCCTTCAAACTGGTCTGCATAAGTTAAGCCCGGCACAGAGTTGCTGTCGAACCAAATCAAAAGCAAAGCAACTAAAGGAAAAGAGACAAACACAGGAATAAGAAATGGAAACATGGCAGAAGGTACTGTGTATACAGTTATAGTGTGAAAATAGTGAAGAGCTAATATAAAAATAAAAATGGAGATAGATAAAGATAATAGAGAGCCTTGCAAAAAGATTAATACCACTTGAGGTTTTTAAAATTTTGTCACGTTACAATCACAAACCGTAATTTACATTACTTGGATTTTACACGATAAACCATAAGGTTTTGTATGATTATGGGCAGGAAAAACATCAATCCATCCATTGCCTATACTGACTTATCCATGCAGGGTTGGGGGAGGGGGGAGAAAAAAAATGCTTTTAATCTTTTTTTTTTTTTTTTTTTTTTTTTTTACAAATAGAAATCTGAAAAGTGTGGCAGGCATATGTGACAGCTTTCTGACCCTTTTCATCTAGTGCAAATAGAAAACAGAGTCCAGCTGTGTGTAATTTAAACTCAGTATAAATCCAGCTGTTCTGTGAAGGCCTCAGAGGTTTTTCAATGAACATTTGTGAACATCATGAAGACCAAGGAACACAGCAGACAGGTCAGGGAGAAAATTGTAGAAAAGTTCAAGGCAGGGCTGGGTTATGAAACAACATGGAAAACTATAAACATCTCACAAAGTTCTATTTATGCTGAAAATAGAAAGAGTATGGTGCAAACCTTCCAATTAGACATGCCCATCCATCTAAACTGACAGGTCGAGCAAGGAGATCATTAATCATAAAATCAGCCAAGATGCCCATAGTAACTCTAGAGAAGCTGCAGAAATTCCCAGCTCAGGTGAGAAAATCTGTCAGCAGGTGAACTATTATTTGTGGCCTTTATAGAAAATTTGACCTCTTATGGCTTTATTTCAAAGATATCGTTGAAATAAAGCCATAAGAGGTCAAATTTTAAGCCATGTAATGTTGCAAACATTCGAATGAACATGCTCTGTTCATCATAATCAAACTTTCTGGCCTACATGGAAAACGCTTTGTGTGGTGGAACACTGTTCATCACCCTGGTGACACTTGGTGATGGCAGCATCATACTGTAGGCATGTAAACAGAGACACTGCTCAGAGTTGACAGATGGTTCAAGGGGTATAAATATGTTTGCAAAGCACCACTGAAGGGAATTATGATATGACGGTGGACAGAAAATAGATGTAAAGTTATGGTAAGGAAATAGTGTGAGAGAGCCTTTTTGTTTTGTAATTTACCCTGTATGTAGAGAGGGTCTAAGAAGCTGAAGATGGATGATGACCAAATAAGAAAACAAATTCCAGTCATGCATTTGGCTGACAGGGAAGTCTTGTATATAACAGAAGAGAGAAAAAACTAATTTCTCTCAGCTGTCAAACTATAACCCACAGCAGTGTGTCTGTCTGCAAAAGATGTTTGGAATGAGTCACACACTTCTGAGGCCAGACTCGCTGCATGCTCCTGGACGGGAACGGGGCTTCGCTTCTCAAAATGCCTGAGCCGTTCGTGAATCTGTCAAGACAGGGAAGAATAAGAAGAACGACTTTCACTGCAGCAGGAAAGAAAGCATTACAACTTAGCTTTTAGTATTTCTAACTACCCGTTCTTGACTTAAACTAGAGCTACTGTCAGAAAAAGTGTTCTGTGTCTGTATTTTAATGCCATCCATTCTTTAGCGTCAGAAAACAGCTCCGTGATGTGAGCAACCTTTACCTTAAACAGCAGGTGAACTTTTTTTTCCATCAACATGCTGTGAAGGAACCTGTAGTCCTCTTCTCTGTCAGTATGAAATTCGGATCCAGACATCACCACAGAAAATAAATGACATATGCCTGACGACGAGAGAATACAGAAATTCCTTTTTACTTCACTTCACTTCAGTTTGATTTGATTCAGTTAAGCCCAATGCAGTTTAGATCATTTTAGTTCAATTCAAATAAATTCATTTCACATCAGCTCAGTTCAGTACAATTCAATTTATTGCATTGTAGTACAGTAACTAAATTAAGTTAATTTAAATCCAATACAAAATTATTTAGCTCTGTTCAGACTTAATTTCGTGTAACTCAGTATAATTCATTTATTAAATTTACTTCAGTTTAATTCAACTCATGTCAATTCAGTTAATTTCAGTTTCACTGCATTACATTTTATGCAGTTGCCTTTGATTCAATCATATTCATTTTAGATAGACCCTTTTCAGTTTAAATGAACTGAATTCAGTCCGGTTCTGCTCAGTTTAGTTTAGTTTCATTCAGTTTGATTGAATTTAATTCAGTTCAATTTGATTCCACTCAGGTCATTTCAGTGTAGATTAATAAAACTCACATGAGTTCAATTTTATTTTACTTACAACTGCAGCTGAATAAAAACATATATCAGACTGCTAAATCCACCTTATAAGCAAAAAAGGTACACCCAGATGAATTTGTCTCATTTTAAAATTGCATCTCAATTTAAATATAAGGTGGAAAACAAATCCCTACAAAATAGCTACAGATGTCAACCCGTTACTTAGAAGAGATTTAATTTCAGCAGCGGGAAAATATGCTTTGCTCAGATTGCTGCATATCTTTCATTAAAGATAAAAAATACATTAAAAAAATCTGAACATACTTCTGTGCTCAGTTCTGCTCAGCATCATCAGTCTAAAAAACAGAAAAACAAATATATGAATCTTGTTTTTACAAGGGACAGGTTCCATCTTCTGAGATATTGCTGCCCCCTATTGGTGGCATTGAATACTTCCATTTCAGTGATTCAGGATCAAAAAAGAACAATTTCAGAATAGAAATTTACATTTCAAATAAAGAAGTAGGCTAACCATAGGAGGTGTAATAGCTTCTTCCACTTGTTAAACGCCATCTTTATTTTTATTACATCAAAAAACAGCATTAATTGAAAAGGCTTTACATGTTGTTTTCATTTTCAAACAAAAGAAAGTGATTTAGGAAAATAATCAAGAGTAAATCTTTTAATACAATCTGCAGAGCATTTTTCCCTTTTTTAAAATTCCAATAGTGTACATTTATAGTAAATCACTGCTAATAACAATATAATCACTCACCATGCGCTCTCTCCATCCCATTAGGCCTGTTTTTTGCAGATCCTATTGCTTGATCTTAAAAGAACAAGTCCCATTTGAGCATTCACTTTACAAAGAGATTATCTGAAGTGCTTGACTGGGGAGACTGGAATAAAGGCTGTCTCTCATTCAGTCGATATGCATCAGCTCTGACCTACATTAAGTAGCCAATCAATACAGCAACAGGAACATAGCATTTGCAGAGCATGGGACATAGTAGTGCAGTTAAAATGTACATACACTGTATTAAAAACACACGAAAACGTTTTATCCTCAGTGTTAGATTTAAATAAAGCTGATTAAGTTTTTCCTGTTTTAGGTTAGGATTGTCAAAACTATTTACTATATTTTAAAATAATTTAAAATTTTTGGAGAAATGATTTATTACTTTCCACAAAGTCAGAGGTTTACATACACTAAGATTACCATACCTTTACAGCACGCATGCTGTTTGTACTTGCATACAATTCCATATAACTGTTTCAATTACCATGGTAATGTCCATCCATTTTACCTTTTGGGAAGGAGACGGATTCTGTTTCTAGAGAGAAAGTGTTTTTTTATTTTTTTATTTTTTACAGTAAATGGGTTTTGGTGCATTTTGGTGCACAATGTGCAATTCAACCCCAGAAAAAACGCAAGGGCGTTCTCAAGATGTCTTTATCCCTTTATCCACAGTGAAACGATGGGCTGAAAGGCGATTTGACCATAATTCTAAACGCAACATAACAAAAGAGATACTGCATCCTACAATACAGATGAAAACGCATATACTGAATAAAATGTATCACACATCTGAATTTGATGATAACTGAACTGAATTAAAAATCAAATATTTTTTTCAATATTCTAGCATGTAGCAAATAGAAAACATTTTGGTCATTCTAACTGACCTAAAACAGGAATAGTATAGTCAGGCATTTGATGTCAGACAGTGATAACATTTTTCTTAAATAATAAAAAAAACTGTCTTGTTTTGTTGTATACAATGTAGTATGGAGTTTAAAATGAAATTAAACTAAAAGTCGAGTATATGCCCTTTCTTACAAGTCAACAGTTTATTTTGAAAGGTCAGCCCGGAACCGGTTTTTACCAGCAAAACATTACAGAGGAGTCGGTCTCCTCCGCTTCCTCCTGCCTACCTCTGCTGCTCTCCGTTGAGCTACGTCGGCCGAGTCCACCGCATACTGTAGCTAAATGCCAGATGATGCATCGAGGGTGGGTTTTAATTGTACCACCCGCTATGCAGTGCTGGTGCTCGGCGCTCGATTTGTAACCGTTTGTCTTGTGAGATAGGCCGAGAACAGACACCAGGAAGCTGAAGGAAAAAAAAACTGAGAGCAGACAGACAGGAGGCCACGGTTTCCCCCTCAAACACACACACACATCACCGGGGCCTTGATGGTGATGTATGCAAGGAAACCAGCAAGAGTCAGCGATGGGTAAATCAAGCACTGTTCATAACATTGTCATATGCAATCAAGGAGCATATGTGTAGCAGTTTTAATCGAAGGGATGGTATCGTTCTGTTAGCTGTTAGCTGCCATGGCTACCTGCTAACTGCATTTGGTTAGCTAGGGGTTCCGGTTTTTTTTTTTTTTTTTTTTTTTTTTTTTTAGCTAGGCTACAAACGTTAGCATGACAAACGTTAGCATGACGTTAACTAAAAAATACTGATCGAAGATTTGTAATACACACATATATACATATTTCTTGTTAAGTGATTGAGGATTTTAGTCATTTGTTTTTTTATTTTCATTCGGATAGCATTCCCAAACAACTGGGTACAAGATGGAAATCGTGCTAACTTTGCTAACGTTTGCTAACTTAAAGACATCTACAAAGTGTTGGAAGAAAACTAACGAAGGTGACGGTGCAAACTGACATTGAAAATTGTTCTGTGTGTTTCCACAGGTGCAACGAAAGAAGGGATTCACAGTCCTATCAGGTACTGTTTCGCCGTTTTATTCTAGCGCATCAACGTTCAGTGCCTTGCAAAGTATTCATATATGAACTTAATTATTTACATTTTCTCACGTCACAGCTGATGTCAGTGTATTTCACAGTAATTAATGCCACGGGCCAAAACAAAGTAGCACAGGGCTGGGAAATAGAAGCATAAAAAACCCCTTTTTTTCAAAATGTTGGACAAGTGTGCCTTTGCTTTCAGCCCCCCCATATCAAGGCAGCTGCTAGTTTTTGGGTATGTCCCTACCAGCTTGACATATATAGAGACCGAAACATTTGACCACTCGTCTTTACAGATTTGTTCAAACACAGGCAGATTGGATGGTAATCATCTTTGAGCAGCAATTTTTAACTCTTGCCACAGACTCTTAATTGTATTTTGGACTGGACTTAACTGGGCCATTTTAACACACAAATAGTATCTCTGACAGGATGCTTAGGGTTGTTGTCCTACTGGAAGCGGAACCTCTGCCTCAAGTCTTCTGCAGCCTCTAATAGGTTTTCTTTCAGGATTGCCTTCTTCTCCTCATTAACTCTGACCAGTATTCCTGTCACTGCTGAAGAAATGCTTCCCAACAACTGCCAGCACCATGTTTCACTGTGGGGATGGTGTTTTCAGGATGATGATCAGTGGGCTAAAAAAAGTTCAGTTCTCATCTGGCCAGAGTACCTTCTTCCACTTGTTTAACGTTCCTTACAAGAACTTTGGCAAACTGCAAAAGATGACTGACTTCCTATCGCTCCCTTTCAACCATGGCTTTCTCGATGACTCTTTGTAATATAGGCCAATTTTGTGTAGTGCACATCTTATAGTTGACCTGCTGACAGATTATCCCACCTGAGCTGTAGATGTCTGCAGCTCCTCCATAGTTTTCATGGGCTTCTTGGTGGCTTGCCTGGCCTGTATGTTTAGATGGACGGCCTTAAACGTCTCCACAACGGTTTTCGCTGACCTGCCTGCTGTATTCCTTGGTCTGCGTGATGCTGTTTATTCACTAAAGTTCTCTAACAAACCTCTGAGTTTACATTACACACAAGTGGACTCTGTTCACTAATGAGGTGACCTTGCAGTGAAAGGACCTGGATGTAAATGCACACCACACTTTTCAGATTTGTAAAAAATGTTAAGAGCCATGTTGCCTTTTTCTTTCACTTCACAATTATGCAATGTTTCGTGTTGGTCTATCACATGAAATACAATAAAGTACTTGCATTTTTTTTGTTGTTGTTGGTAGGAAATAGGAAAGTCCAAGCAGTAGGAATACTTTTGCAAGGCTCTGTAGCCAAAGGTGTCTGTTAAACCGTATTCCTAAATCTTAATGTATTACTTCAGTTAGATGGTGGCTTGTTATATTTTTTACTCCGGTTGGCCCTAAAAGCTAAATAAATCATTACTTATTTCCGCTCTTGTGAAAAGAGGTTTTGAATGGCTAGATGTATCCAAACTTAGAACTCCAACTTCACGATAACTGTTTCAAGTTTGAGCCTCAGCGGCTTCACCTACTCCCCACTCTTTCTTTTCTAGACCCATAAATCTCAGCCAAAGAGCCAGTCCAGCAGCCTTCACCGCTGCAAGATGCGTGATGGTTCCTCAGATCCCATACCCCCTTACAAGGTGCTGCGACGCTCTGATGAAAGTCCGGTCAGCAGACAGGGAGATGTTATGGGGCAACATGGCAAGGCCAAAACCTCCTTTGCCGTTCGAGGAAAAAATGGTAAGCCTTGGTGTAATGGCTTGCAGAGACAAATGGTGTTTACTTGGGTTCCCTCAAATGAGGGAAAAATAGACCTTTGTTTTGGATGGATGCTCACAAGCTGCTGTGTCTGTCTGTCGTCCAATTGGGAGTTTACAATTATCAGCAGTTTTACCAGATAAAGATAATTTTCCATGGCTCTTCTGTGGCATTTTTTGTGTCGATGTCTGACATATTGTACATGCATATTCTATGCTATGTGCAGTTGTGGTCATTGGCAGGAATTTCAAATTGATTTTGGGCGTTGAAATATTTTAATCATTCTTTTGTCAGGGAGAAATGAGCATACAACATCCAGCTGCAGGGATTTAAAAAAAACAAAACAATTGGGTGCATTAATTAGAATTTATTGTGAACTTAATTAAAACTATATATACAACCTGCAATATATACCTACATTCACACATCTTTTGATGTGGTTCTAGAAGGTCTTTTAACTCAGCAGGGCCTGTTAACCGCTCGTTAGCCATGATGACTGATTTTACCTGGTAGTTTCTCTTCACCAGCATAAAAGCTGGTGTTTAACAGCATCTGTTGGGTTTAACAATGCTCAGAACAGTCTGAACCATGTCTTAGCAAACTGGGGATGCAAGGGTCCACATGAGAAGGGGTTGCAAATACAGGTTGTTTGGATATGTCATCACTTTGCTAGGGTCTGGAGGACGATCCACACTGTCACTACCAGATAACATGAAATTGGTTGGTACACACAGAAAGAACCCATTAGTGACCAAAGCTCAGGCCTGCCATGAAGAGAAAAACTGCAAGAACACCAGTGTCGCTGTTTACCGGTAATTAGGTTTTACATTGCTATGGATTGAGAAAGTGCCCTCCAAACTATGAGACCCCTGCTCTTAAAATCAAAATGTTTCTACTAAAAGTTATTGCTGCCCACATGAACAAGCCAAGGGCCTTTTGGTGAACAGATTTATGGTCAGATGAGACAAAGATTCAGTGGCCGGATCATGCTATGGGTCTGTTTTCACTGTCAGTGCATTGCACTAGATGGATGAAATAATTAGGGAGAAGTACTTCCAAATTCAAATTTTCCTCAAGTCAACAGCTAAATGGCTGTAACTTGGACACAATTGAGCGTTCCATTTAGGAAATTATCCCAAACACTGGTTTTAGAATGGGCAAAGGAGGCAACCTTAAGCCTTACTAATAAACATACCGAACCTTTGCCCTCTTTTTAAAAAAGAGGTGGTTTATGCCTGAATCCAGGTCTGTTCTACAAAACTTTAGGAAAATTTAGGTTAAATCTATCAATTCTGGCAAGAAGAGTTGTCAATTATCCAAGCGGAATCATGCCAGAGTCTTGTATCGCCGAAATGCATGTGGTTGAGTTGTAACCTGCTAAGGGACATCTCACCAAACTAGTAGGGAATGTATGCATTTGTTTTTTAGAGCTGGAGGTCTAATTTTGACCATATGTAGATTAGAGAAAGTCCACCATAAGCAAATTCATGCACCCAGTACCTGTTTATAAAACTAATTCAAGATGTAAGTAATTTAATCATTCCACTCTGGAGCTGAACAGTCAAACAAATCATTTGCAGCCTAAAATGAATGACTACTTTGGTTTTGAGTAAACTCCTGACCACAACTATGCTCTCTAACCACTCCTTAGATGGTGTTGGTGCTGTAGGATTAAAAGCAATGATCAATCTTTCCCGAAAGAACTGAAAGCTTGTGAGAATGCTTGCAATCAACTAGCCGTCACATCACAACATAATGCCTCAAATGCAAAACGTCACCATGTGTAAGTCAGAGTGCGGCGTGTTTATCTGACTAAAGAATTTGTTACAGGGACCAGCGGCTCTCCTCAGGACGCCTCTCACAACAACAGCTCCAACCAATGCACTGAAACTATTGCGAGCCAGAGCAAGCCTGCAGAGAGAGTGAGTTACTGTTCCTGTTATCTGATTATTTACCCTCCTTCCTTTTCCTGCTGAACGTTTTGTCAGATTTGCTTTGAAGCATTACATGTGCCGTTTTCTCAAGCCTTTTTATGTGTAAATGTTCATCAAAAGAAACTCAACAACAGGATAACATTTAAAAGGTGTCACCGAGCCATGCACACACAGGCAAGCGATCATCTCCA
This sequence comes from Characodon lateralis, assembly GCA_036250325.1. Taxonomy (NCBI): domain Eukaryota; kingdom Metazoa; phylum Chordata; class Actinopteri; order Cyprinodontiformes; family Goodeidae; genus Characodon; species Characodon lateralis. The sequence continues at coordinate 2,107 of JAHUTJ010025710.1, read as the reverse complement.
AAGCCATGCCAGACGTTATCACTTGATTTGTTGCTTGTTGTTATGATCTTATGTTTTTGTTGATCTGGTGCTGCTTATGGACGTCTCTGTTCGTCTGTAGTTTTGAGTTTGTGTGACTAATATGGTGTTGAAAAGAGATTTCACTTGTGCTCTCTTGCAAATAATTGCCCTATATTTAGCTCCATCAATCTTTCCATGAACTCTGACCACTTACCCTGTCCCTGCTTAAGAAATGCATCCCCATCACAATTCTGCCACCAGCATGCCTCATGGTGTGTTCAGGGTGATGTACAGTGTTGGTTTTATGAAAAAATGTTGTCCAAAAAGTTATCTTGTTCTCTTTTCTGACCAGTCCATGTTTGCTACATGTCCTGTTGGCACACTGCAAATAGCACTTCTTATGCCTCCTCTATTTTCTTCTTGCCATCATGTCTTCCCTCAAGGCCAGATTTGTGGACTGCACAACAACACACTGCCTCACATGAGCTGTGGATATCTGCAGCTCCTCCAGAATGTTGTGATGCCAATATAAGTTGCAGTAATGCCTGTTTTGTTCTTTCCTCTCCTTCTCATCTGTGCTTCCATCACTCTGTAACATTTTGGGGACGGTCATTTGTGTTCGCTGTGGGCATCTGCGGCTGTGAGACTCTATCCAACTGGCAAAATATTACTGTAGCATTTACAATGCTAGTTCATAACCCTTGGAATATATTATATAGTATAATATAGTGTCAGGGTGGTTTCCGGGATATTAACGTTTATTAGAAACTGCTTAAAAAGTGCAAATATAAAAAAATTTAATTAACCTGACTACCCAAAACAGTTTTTGCGCAGAATGCGCAGACAAATCAATTAAATTAAATCACAGCCTGAACAACTTTAAATAACAAAGAGCGACCGTTAAAAAAGTGGTAAAAGTAAAAGAAACAAATAATAGCAGTGAGCTGGGTGGCAAGTGTCAAGAGGTTTAGTCAAGATTTTTAGCCAGAAAAACCAGCATGTTAACTTTTTCTGGATTTAACAAGGAACGTTGGGGACTTACAACTTTTCCCGCGGTGCTGAAAACCCGTTCCGACGGCGAGCTTGTGGGACAGACGCACAGGTACTTTCTGGCCACTCGTGACATCAGGGGAAAACGCCGGGCAGCACATTACCACCACAGAAGTGGGTCTTTGTCTGCTTGGATAACCTGCTCCAAACAGTAGGCTGTTATTTCAGCTCCGACTCGGTCTTCTACGCTGCCGATGGGACCTGCCACTGCATCGGCTTGTTTTTGCAGAAGACTTCCCACAGTCACCCTTTTTCGTGGGGGTTCGGGTTGCGCCTCTCCCTCTTCCACTCTGATGATGACCACTGGACCTGCTGGTGCTTGGTCCGCTAAGCTCACGATCTCAGCCTGTAATTCTGCCTTGGTCTCAGCCAATGCGCTGGCATCAGTCTCATATCCTCCACGGTAACGAGGGTCGAGGAAAGTGCATTTTCACATTAATTTGCGCACTGAATCGGATTCATATTCGGCCTCTAGCTTTTTTAGAATTCCAGTTTTGATTGACTTTGTTAGCTGGAGGTCGTATTCTGACAGCCAACAGGTTGTCCCTGCATAGCTGGAGTATGGGGAGGATAGAGGAACTGGTCACATAATGTTCTCCTGACAAAATATCAGTCAAGTCACCGACAGGTTTCAGTGCGTCGTGAACAGCTTTCAAGACGTCTGTGTCCTGCCAGGTGAGGGACAGGCTGCTCCTTCTGTCGTCAGACAAGACGTGTCTGGTCCCCTGGGCCTGCTCCAGGATGCGCTCCACCATTGCCAGTTTGGAGCCCCAGCGAGTTGCGCAGTCCTGCCGATGGATGAATGAATGAATGAATAAACAAATGAATTGATAAATAAATAATAAATAAGCCCCTTAATGAATATGATTATATTTTTTGTTTGCCTATGTTATAACAGATTCAGATTTTTAGATGATTAGTGATTATGATAGTGATTATGGCTGAAAGTTTTTTCTCGTCAAGTTGCCAGTCCTGAAGTGCAGCTCTGAGCGCTGCAGCAAGGTTGTCCGCCGTATGACTCTCAGGAAAATACGTTGTTTGGAGGCATTTGGATTCA
>JAHUTJ010025709.1:0-22335 GCA_036250325.1 Characodon lateralis | reverse complement strand
CCTGAAATATTTCAGTTAGTGTGCAATGAATCTAAAATATATGAATGTTAAATTTTCATCATGACATTATGGAAAATAATGAACTTTATCACAATATGCTAATATTTTGAGAAGGACCTGTAAATATAGCTGACTTTGTACACCCTAACTTTCTGCCATTGTTTAGCTCTTAGTCTAAATTGAGCACATATTTCTTAACCTCAGATATGACCTCAGATATGACCTCAGATGCCAGTGAATTGATTACCTTGGTTGAGATTGTTTATGAGTTCCTATAATTAGCATGCTTAAAGGTACATTTTATTAAAAACACCTCAGGTTTTACTGAAACATGTATTCACCTGCTTTTTATCTAAAGGTTACAGGATAATTATAGATCAGAGGGCTCAGTGCTGTCATGAAAAATACTGTCCTAATGTACAGTTAATATAAGGTGTTAGGCTTAAAGGTATTTATTTGTCAGGTATATGAAGAACTCCTACACTCATTGCAACGTTGCTAAACTATATTGTTACTGAAAGTTACTTAATCTACTCTTCTAAAGCAGCTATGTTGTTCATGTGGTTAGAAGCTGTGTGAAATCTTTGTAGTTTCTTTCATGCAAAGAAATCAAACATTTAGCAAATATTGAAATTCAGAGATAAATTTGATTAAAAATAAAAATCCAGTTAACAAAATCTGACTATTTACAGCAATAGTAAACTGTGTTCACCTGTGTCGTATATAATCTCAGTATCCACACAGCTGTTTATAAAGGCCTTTAGAGTTTTTTTTTTTTTTAGAGAACATTAGTGAACAAACAGCACCATGAACACCAAAGGAACACAATTGGTGTAGAAATCCACAGCTAGAATGTTTTGACAGAACAATCATTAATTTTCCACTTCTCAACTATACGGCCTAAATGAAAGAGTGGCAAGAAGAAATCTATTGTTTAACAAAATCTATGAAAACTTGCATTTGCAGATTACCACAAGCCAGGTAGGGGACAAAACAAACAAGTGAAAAAAGGTGTTCTGGTTAGATAACATCAAACTTGATCATTGTGACCTGCATGGTCACGGCTATATGTGCAGCAACAGGCTTGGCCCTTGGGCAGTGGTTCATCTTCCGGCAGGACAATGACCTTTAGAATACACCCAGAGCTACAGTGAAATGGTTTAAATCAGTCCATAGACATGTATTGGGATGGTCTAGTCAAAGCTCAGACCTAAGTCCATGGAGAATCAGGGGCAAGAGTTGAAAGCTGATGTCCACAGATGCTCTCATGCAATCTGACTGAGCTTGAGTTTTTTTGAAAAGAAAAACAGGCAGAAATTTCAGTTTATCGACAAGCAGTTTGAGACACATTTCTTATAGACTTTTAACACGTTTCCCTTACAAGCATTACAATACCATGTGTACAATTTAATTAAAGGTGTTGGTAGCGAGGTTACTTGTTTTTCTTCTCTTTTCAGAAAGGTAAAAAGGATTTGTAGTTTTAAAGAGCTTTTGAAAAAAAGTTCAAACTAACAAGTGCATTGATTTTCTTTAACCTTCTACATTTTTCCATGTCAATAAAAGTAAAAATGATAACAAACACCTTGAAAGAAACACTTGGAGAAAATGAGAAATGTTTATTTTCTTGCATTGAGAAAAATGTGGGAAAATGCACATAAAAAACTGGGTTCATCACAAAACTAAGCATCACTATTTAGAAAATATTTTTTATGTGCAACTACGTAGGAAGAACAAGGCTAGTAAATTTTGTTGTTTAGTGCAAGAGAAACAGGGGATGCTCCAAACAAGCAATCAGTGAACCGATACAATTGGACTTTTAAAGTCAATGTAGTTTCCCAGCATGCCCAATGAATATAAGCTTTGAACCGGCAGAGAATGAGGATCTGCCTCCTGTATTTCCTACTGTGGTTTATTTCCCTCCCACCATGCTCTCTTGATTCTGAAATCCATCCCTGTCCCTGTGGCCCTGTTGTGTCTGCTTTAGACAGACCTTACTGACACCTGTCTCAAGTCGAGATCTGTGACCTTTCCGAGGGCATCTCTGGAGCTTCATCCTCATGAAAAAAAACTGTACCCCAACCAAGTCATTCTCCCTGTGGATTCTAATTATACTGTGTGCTTTTAGAAAGCTCTCTCAATCATTCAATAGTTATAATCCTGAATTTTCAATTTATCCCTAACCGGGGTTTTTGTGACAAGTGTAGTGTGCCATTTCCTCTTTTCCCCTCTTATCCGTATTAGCCATCTTGAGAAGGGATACCACCAGGGAGATTGTTGAGTGTCACTCAGCATCTATCCTGGTTCCCTCCACTGACAGGACTGATGCTTTGCATTCCTGACACGTTCAGCCAATACCCTGACTGTAACCACGAACACAAGCACAGACAGAGAGTATGTGACATTTACTGTTTATCCAAAATTGCAAGTTCTGCCAGAGAACAAAGAATAAGAAGCCTTCAGGTCAGGTTTATGTATGTATATGTACTATTTTCATTCACTGTGATGTTTTTTTCATTCATTGTGATTAATTCTGTGTTCTGGGAAGTCTGGGAACATGACAATCATGTCACACCTGAGTAGAGGGTGTTCTGGTTACAAGTCTGCAAACCACTGGGTTTTGCTTATTGTTGCGGCCTGTGGGGAGGCTAGCAAATGTTAGCAATTAGAGGTGATAAACCATTTCTCTTCATTGTATGCAATCACACATTAAAAGAACATGTTCAAAAAACTCTTTACTGGTGCAATTTTCACAGTGTTTGATATAAGCAGTCGCCATATTTAATCTGAACTCAGGATAAATCTTTGCAATTTTGAATTCCAACTCCAGGTGTTGGATTTTTCCAACTTGGAATTTGGAAAGCACTGCCAAGCAAGAAAAGCTATCTGTCTTCAGCTAAAAAGTATATGGCTTCAGACATAGTCATTCACTCCATCACTGTCAGTCCTTTTGCTGTTCATAAATTCTTTATATTAATTGTTCTAATGGGCCTAATCTAAAAACCTAATTGTAACCTTGATTTGTAAACCTAACATTAAATACTAATTACACTCATAAATTCAAATCTGTACATTTTAAACTTCCCTACGTGGAGTCATAAACTAGTGGAGGACTTGGCCGGGTTTTTCTTTGCACATGAGCCAGTCCCATAACCAGCAAAGTGTTGTTGGGGTTTAGAGTAACTTTGACAGGCTGATGTTTTTGTTAGAAGTGCCCTGAAGAAGTTTTCTGTAGCTCATTAGCACATCAAGTGCATAGGAATGGGTGCCCCCTGTGATGTACTGTGCCAGCAGTGTTAGAAAATATTGTGGTGGCTAATGATGCCAAAATTCCCCTCATAATCCCAATTAAAAAAGCTATTTCTAGGTTTTTTTTTTAGGGGTGTGGACTAGAGACCTACACGGGACTGACTGTCCCGGTCTCGCCCGATCCCGAGGCGGGACCCGATCCCCTACCTTTTCTTCCGCCCTCCGAGGCCGAGCGAGACTAGATTGACAGGTGCTGAAAGCCCGCAGTATGTCACGTGACTCGCACGAGAGAAAAATTAGCTGAATAAGTAGATCAGGTTATGGTGTTTATAAAACTTTTTTTTTCTTACAATAGTGATAGTTAATCATTACAGTGTTAATTATTACTTATTTATAAAGGAGTTTTTAGTAATCTGAAAAACTTAAAGGCTGTGATGTGGTAGGTATACTTCATGATATTGTGACAAGCGTCTGATGCGTTTTAACCTGCTTTAATAAACATAAACAATATTTATTCGTTTCAGTGTATTTATTGAATTATTTATTTGTTATATTTATTACAGAATTAACAAGTACAGAAGACAAGAGTTTATTGGTGCTCGTCTGCCTCTTGTAACAAAACTATATAAAAAGTTCAGACTGAAGTGTTAAAATAAATTATAAGGGTGAACCAGAAAAAAATATAGAGACTATAACGAATTTGTCATTTTACCAATAGCAAACAGAACTCTAGCCACAAACTTAGCTATAAAGGGACCTGTCTTACAAAATGAACTAGGCTATAAAAAAGTCTAACCTAAGCATTTATTTCTTCATGCTACTGTGCAGAAACAGAACATTGCTGATTGTCTCAGGGTTAAGGTTTGTGCGTCTATCCTCCAGGATGCGACCACAGACACTGAAAGCTCTGTCTGACGACGCGCTGGATGCAGGTATGCTGAGGATGACGCATGCCAATTTGGCAAGAGCAGGGAAGCGGCTGCTGTTGAACTGCCACTTAAGCACATTGGCCGGGTCGGGCCTTTCTGGGAGTCTGCAGCTGATATATTCCGCCAATTGTTCCTCTGCAGATTTCGCGTCAATAACAGCTGAAACTGGACCGTCTTCCCGTTCAGTAAACCGCGTTGCTCCCGCAATTCTTTTGGCTGGAGGTGGCGTGATTGCCGTTGACGACGGCTCTTCTTCCTCTGACCCAACAGCATGCGTTTCTTCAAACCTCATTTTCTGGATCATTTCTTTTGCACCTTTGAAATAGAATAAATGACCACTATTTGTTGTAAATTTATAGTTGTTTTTATTACACTTTATATATAACGAATTAAACACAGAGGTACTGTTTTATTATAGTGTAAATAAATCAAATGAATCACCAATTTATTGTTTTTATTTAGCATTTTTAGTTAGCCATATTATAATGTTTTTAACTGCATTTTGTGTCTAAATCCATACCGTTTATTATTTGGTCTCTTCCATTTGGATCCAGCGTGCATAGTAGTCGTAGTTTATGTGTAGAGACGTGGTGTTAGAGTTCATTAGCTCTTGCAGACGTGAAATGCACACCTTGGCAACTTCGGAGAGCAGAGGGTCCTGGGCTGCTGCTTGGCAGTGTTCAATCAGGGTGATAGACCAGGGCAGACCAAGTGATGTACTTGGAGTTGTCAGACTCGAGATCGTTTGTGGCATCCTTGAAAACTTTAAAAATAGCAACTAATGTCTTTAAATTGTCCACATTAATCTGTGCGATCCTGTCATACTGGACAGTGTCCACCAGGAATGTCATGATTGCCTCATGCTGTGACAGTATATAATCTAGCATGTCATAGTTGGAGTTCCATCTTGTTTCCACGGACTGTTTAAGTGACTTTTCCAATCTGTTCTGTAGACCAGAGTGTTTAAACTACTTCACAAGTTTGTTTGAGCTGACTAGCAACTCGGCCAGCTCCGGCGTCGTCTCTAACACTTTATCAGCACTACAGTTCAGCCTCATGAATCCACAAGTGGATTCACGAGGTGCCACAATGTTGGCACCACGATCAGTAACAAATACCACCTGAGTAGAAAGCAGTAATGAATCAATTCCAAACTCCCGAGTTTCATAAGCAGCAGTTTCTTGATATTCTCACCAGTTTTTGCAATATTGTCTTCGAATGGCGCTGCAAATAGGACACGAGATACAAGCTCATATGCATCACTTATGTAATGCGCAGTGGCAGAAATGAAAGATGTCTTAAGGTAATTTTCAGTCCATATGTCAGAGGTGACTGCGCATCCGTAGGACTGAACTATTGACTTCATTTCTGTCGTTACTTTCCCATGTAGGACCTACACATTGCCTACAAAATGCTTCGAGACAGTGGTAGGGTGGGGTAGCTCTTTACGAACGTCAAATTTCTTATGCTTAACTGTAACATATACGATGTGCTCAATGGATTCTATGAAACTTTCTCCGGCGACCACGTCAAATGGTCGAATGTCTTTGCAGCAAAAAGCAACACACTTCTCTGTTATGCTTTGTTTTACGCGTTGGGGAAGTGAAGGAGTCAGATCTGCCCTGACACTGATTTTGCTTTGGCCAGGAATGGTGCCACAGGTGTGTCTCCTTAAACCCCTACCTGTTTTCCCAGCATAGACCAAAACTTGGCTACATGTTTTGCAGCTAGCAAAATGTATCTCCTGCCCTTTGTCATTGACGACACTTTTGAAGAGGGTCGAAATGTCCGACTTCCCTGCTTTATTCAGTAGGTTGTATTGCCCTTCTCTAATTTTCTTTTCCACAGAAGCCACTGTCTCCTTACCACTCTCCATGCTTTCTTGTTATATAAGACATAGTCCCTCCAGCGTGTACTATGGAGGTACACGCTGGAGGTACTATCTCCTGGGCCTCCTCTCGGTGGGACGTGCCTGGAACACCTCCCGAGGAAGGCGTCCAGGAGGCATCCAGTATAGATGCCCGAGCCACCTCAACTGGCTCCTCTCGATGTGGAGGAGCAGCGGCTCTACTCCAAGCCCCTCCCGGATGGCTGAGCTCCTCACCCCATCTCTAAGGGAGTGCCCGGCCACCCTGAGGAAGCTCATTTCAGCTGCTTGTATCCGGGATCTCGTTCTTTCGGTCATGACCCATAGTTCATGGCCATAGGTGAGGGTAGGAACGTTGAGGGGCTTTGCTTTTCGGCTCAGCTCTCTCTTCACAACAGAATGCCACAGAGCCCCCATTACTGCGGCAGCCGCACCGATCCGTCTGTCGATCTCCTGCTCCATTCTTCCTTCACTTGTGAATAAGACCCCGAGATACTTGAACTCCTCCACTTGAGGCAGGAACTCCCCTCCAACCTGAAGAGGACAAGCCACCCTTTTCCGGTCGAGAACCATGGCCTCGGACTTGGAGGAGCTGATCTTCATCGTAGCCGCTTCACACTCGGCTGCGAACTGCCACAGCGCATGCTGTAGGTCTTGGCTAGAGGGGGCCAGCAGGACCACGTCATCTGCAAAAAGAAGAGACAAAATCCACTGGTCCCCAAACCAGACCCCCTCTGGCCCTTGGATGCGTCTAGAAATCCTGTCCATAAAAGTTATGAACAGAACTGATGACAAAGGGCAGCCCTGCCGGAGTCCAACATGCACTGGGAACAGGTCCGACGTAGTGCCGGCAATGCGAACCAAACTCCTGCTCCGCTCGTACAGGGACCGGATGGCCCCTAATAAAGGGCCCCCAGTTCCATACTCCTGGAGCACCCCCCACAGGGCATTACGAGGGACACAGTCTAATGCTTTCTCCAGGTCCACAAAACACATGTGGACCAGTTGGGCAAACTCCCATGAACCCTTGAGCACCCCGTAGAGGTACATATTATATTAAAAAAAGTTTGCAATGAAATATTGTTATTTTCTGAGTAAAAAAAATTTATGTTTTCATCAGCTGTAAGCCATAAATCAAATTTAAGAATTAGGATAAAATATGAATTTCACTTTCAAAATTAAATGAGGGAAAAAGAGATCCTAATGTTCTGAGATTAATTTCTATATTATTCCATTAATTGAAAAAAATAACGTTACCCTGTTTTGACAAGCATGACTCTTGAATTTATAGGGTAACTGTTCTTTCCCTGACAGGTTTTTTTAAAATACAAGACACTCAATACAGTAGCACAAACTCTGGAATCAAAGGAATAAAAGTTTTTGGACTTCATCTCTGATCCGGAAAATGTATCAAACACCACCTGACAAGAAAACTCCTTGGGCATATGTTCTATACTGAGGTGACTGTGGCTCAGTAGGAAGAGCAGTTGTCTTGCAATCAGAAAGTTGTGGGTTCAATTCCAGCTTCCTCCTGCCATATGTTGATGTGCCCCTGATCAAGGCACCTAACCTCAATTTGCCCACCGATCTGTGTGTGAATGTGGCTCTAGTGTAAATTATGCCTTAGTTTCTTAAATCTATGCTTTTTTTTTTTTTTTAGATAGCAAAGATTAGTTGGAACATGATATGTTCTGAGCTTGAGAACTTGTGATCAAACAAGTTTCAGAGGTTAACACTGAACTCAAGGCATTCTGCAAACTTAAAATTAATTTGCTCTAATTTTTCTCTCCCTTTTGAAGCAGCTTTCCTCTTCTGTTTGATGCACAGCTTTTAAGGCAGTGCATGCAAGCTGAGTTTTGCTTTATGGCTCTCCTCTGGATCATTTCCTGTGATGATCCTTAATAATTACTTAGAACCTAAGAGAAACAAGTGGAAAAGAGCATTTTAAAAACATATTCTAAAAATATCAATACTTTTCATTAACGCCCACAATCTGTGCCATGCTCCATTTGATATTTTCAAGTCTTGTGACCAGACAGCTTGAGAGCCATTCAAGCAGTGTGTTATTCATTTGGCAATTCCAGACCAGCCAATCTGCGTGCCATCCACCCCTGAGAAATAACACTTCCAGAAATGGAAAAGCCATTAAAGTCTTGTCTTCTGCTCTTTCCCCACCCAGGATTTGTATGCCTCCTAGAAACTTTCTTTATTCTCAGCACCAACCACAGACCCTGTAGGATATATTAAACAATACAACCCTCTAGCTGCATTTGATGGTTTGTAAGAGAAGAAAGGGGAACTTACCATTGCTAGATTACAAAGAAGACATACATAACAGAAAATGATGGGAAGTTCCACAGGGAAATGCAACCTGTGCTCCTAATAGCTTGTAAATCTCATAAGACACTTTTCAATAGCTTCCTGCTGTATGATTAAATACTTCTAGTAATAGGCAGGGGGTGACATGTGGGTGCCATCAGAGAGAGAAAGTCAGTAATAATCGCCTACCTCTGGTGAGAAAAGTCATTTGGAGTTCTTTTCTAGATTTGGCAGACGGTCAGACTCCAGCCACAATCTCCTTCCCCCACACACTAGCATTTAAAAAACCCAGCTGAGTGCCAAATGGGCTCCTCCTAAGTGCTCATATTCTATCAACTTTGACTGGACAAAATGTGTCTCCTGATATAAGTAGATTGTGACAGCAATGTATAGTGGAGCAAAAAGTTCAATTATCTCTTCTTTCTTGGGAAGGGCAAAACGTTATTTAAAAGAGATTGATTCTTTTGATTCTTGTTGTTTTTGGGGATTTAAGATGTTCCTAAGTTGAAGACATGATCTAAATTGATGCCTAGCTTTTTGTTTGGCATAGTAGCATTATAGATCTTCAGAAAATCTGACTTTTTGTAAAATACCTTCATCATGATGTTAGAATGAGCTGAAACAATATTTTACCTTGCAGATAATGATCCCTAGATTTTTAAAAGCATAAAAAACAAAGGAGTTAAAACAGAAAACTGTTTATTTAGATGCACACCAATTCATTTCCATTAAATTTTCTTCTCAGTGATAACCTTTAGATTTTGATATTACTTTCAATGCAACATTGCCTGATTGCCTTTATATGATCAAATGTCTGTTGTGTTGTTTGTGTTATTTTGTGTTTTGTATTTCATAAGTCGATAAAACATATTACTATCATTCTATAGATTAAGTAAAATTCATAATCGCAACACAAAAATAATACTACATTTTACTAATGAGACTGATAAGATTCTTAGTACATAAAACATTAATTATAGCTTCATCAAGGTAATTTCCTACAACAAAGAAAAAGCTGCAAAAAGAAATACAGTGAAACTGAAAGTAAATATTTTTTACTAAGCCCACATTTCTCTATTAAAATGTTTTTATTATTGGACCGATGTAAGATTTTAATCTTAAAATTCATATTATCACAATAAACTTTTCAATAATAATTCATTTAATATCATTATAAATACATCAAACTTCTAATATTCATCAGAAACTGCGTCTGGGGGTGGGAGGCCGAGGGCAGCTTAGGTAAAGTCCTCTCATCTGGGGAGACTTTAAAACTTTCCTAAGGTAGGAAGATGTATTAATTTCAGTAAGACCTGGGTCTTCACTGAGGCCACTATCAACATGTCCAAAACATCTACCAAGGTAGAACATATCCTTACCAGACACCAAAACCACTATAACTCGCTCCATTCAAAGAAAAAAAGTTAGCAACACTATACCGAAATCCTGAGGGTGAGTTCAGCTCATTTCAGCTGCGTTAATTCTTAGATGAAGTCTAGGTGGTCATGAATATATTGTGTAACTTACCCTAAGCTTTAACTTTTTAAGAAGGTAGTGTTGGTGCCTGAAGTCAGTGTAAAAAACAAAAGTGAAAAACAGTTTTTAATTCAATTCAATTCAATTCAATTCAAAAATACTTTATTAATCCCAAAGGGAAATTAAATGTTGTTGTAGCTCATTATGAAGGTTTCCTCAAAGAGCCGTTGTAGATGCTGATGGCTGTGCACAGGAAGGATCTCCTGTAGCGCTCCGTCTTACAGCAGATCTGAAGAAGCCTCTGACTGAAGACACTGTTGTTGTAGGACAGTCTCATGAAGAAGATGCTCAGGGTTCTCCATAATNATGTTCTTAATTTTATGAAGAATCCTTCTTTCCACAATGATCTCCAGAGGTCCCAGAGGAGTCCCCAGAACAGAGCCAGCCTTCTTTATCAGCTTGTTGAGCTTTTTTAAGTCCCTGGCTCTGATGCTGCTTCCCCAGCAGATGATGGCAGAAGAGATCACACTTTCCACCACAGACTTATAGAAGTTAAGACCACTTAAGTGGTCGTTTTTAATAGAGATCCAGATTTTCAGGTATTCTTTCCGAGTTTCTCTTTGTTTTTTGTTTGGTTTTTTTCTTTCAGGTATTTTTGGACAGGAATGAAAATATTAATTTGCTCTGAGTGTCTTCATGTGCAATCATAATGATTAAACAGGGGTCCATTCAAAGCTGCCAGGACTCTAAACAGTGAGCAGACTTTCACCTAAGCTGGTCAGCTCAAGTCAAATGTTTGAGCTTTTTTTTCTCTAGATTATCTTTGTTTCTGTACAGACTTTGCCAAAACTATATTATGTTTCTTTAAGTAACACATAGTCCCTTAGGGAGAACTGAAAACTAATTTCAGTCTGTATTGTCTGTGCCTGAAGATTAATAAACATGCCTATGTGTTCTTTAGTGATGCGTATTCAGTAACATGTAGTGATATGCATGAATGTAGAAAATCCAAATTTGAACTTTGGGCTTGACACCAACTAAATTTATTTAAAAAGTTATGTTTTTGTTTCTGTTTTTAGATCTATGCAGCCCTCAACATCTTCTTCGGCATGGCCAGCATAGGCCTACTGACTGTGGTCGCTATCGATCGCTATCTCACCATCTGCAAGCCAGACCTCAGTACGAGCCCGCTTTTCAAGTTTTAATAAACTTACTTTAATTTGAGCCATATAGAAGGAAGAAATCCAATTTTTTTGTATCCAAACACAACAAAAATGATATTAAAACTGATAAATTATATCATTTGAAGGGCAAAATTCTATTATGATACAACTAAAACATCATGACAAAAGTAAGAAAGTCTCCACTATTCCACACTACATTTAGGGGCAGCTTACTTTGTGTGTGTTGCTTGGCATTTAGGAGCCGTACAGTGTCCGTTACTAAGCTTTTGGACATTCAGGTGGCTCTTGAATTAAGAAAAAAGCTATTACACATATCAGGTGAGGCCAGTAGCAAATTCATTTAATGTTACATAGCAGCCAAACCTGCTCCACTTAAAGACGGACATGCAGAGCCTTACAAAGTATTCATGATTATTTAACAAAAATTTTGTCAGTTTACAGCATAAACTTTCTTGTTTGTGGCAGTGCAGAAATGTTCTTTAATTTCTTTACCAATAAATGTCAGAAAAGTGTAGTAAGCATTGGTATTCAGCCTTCCAGAGTAAATACCTGTTTGCTGTAATCACAGCTACAAGAACTTTGGGGTCTGTCTCTACAAGCTTTACACAGCTAGAGACTTAGAATTGGATGGTACGCATCATTAAACATCTTTGATCTGAACATAACACACAGGCCAAAAAATTTATTTTTGGGTTTATCTGACCGGCAAACATTCTTCCATGTTTGCTGTGTCCCCAAAATGGCTTGTGGAAAACAGAAAAAAAGGACTTTCCGTGGTTTCCTTCCAACGATGTTTTTTTCTTTTTAACATTCTATCACGAAACTTAGATTTTTGGAGTCCACGACTAATAGTTGTCCAGTCAAAGGATTATCCCACCTGAGCTGTCAGTCTTTGCAGCTCCTCCATTCACCATGGGCCTCTTGGCTGCTTTTCTGGTAATGCTCTCCTTTCCTGGCTTGTCAGTTTAAATTGATTGCTGTGTCTTGGTAGGTTTGCAGTTGTGCCATTCTCTGAGGTTGGATTGAATAGTTTAAAAAAATGTCTTGTAAATACTCCAAAACCTTTCCCTGGTCATTCTGCTTTTATTCAATGCTCTTCAAGATGCTGTTTGTTCACTAATGTTCACAGAACAGCTGGATTTATGCAGAGATTAGATAACACAAAGAAGAACTGTATAGTGATTAGGGGACTTCTGAAGGGAGCTGGTTGCACTGGGTTTCATTCAAGTTAGCAGAGTAAACGGAGCAGACTAAAGATTTGTCATGCTTTTTATATTTTTGCTTGTAAAAGCATCCATCCACTTCCAGTTGTGGCCCACTTTGTGTTTGCCAATCACAAAATAAAACACATTGAGGTTTGGGGTTATAATTAAAGAAAATGTAAAAAAGTTTAAAGGGTATAAATAGTTTTCATGGGGTACTTTATAAGTTTATTTTGACTGGATAACCAAACATATTACCTAAATGTGCCTTAAAAGCAACAAAATATACAAAGTCTAAAACTGCAGTCAGTAAGAGGATTTGCTGATCCATAAATGTGCCCCATCGAATGTTTGACATGTCCAAACATGCTACTTTTTGTGTTGTGTGCTGCTGCACCTTCAATCAGACGAAGCGTAACGTGTGTCTTCAACTGGTGTGTGTTAGAGATGATTATTCCTGCGATTAGTGGTCGGTTGCAAACATATAAAAAATCATCTAAATCTAAATTTATAGTGATCATAAAAAGCCATGCAGGCCATGTGTTTGTTTTACTTCAAGGCTAAAGGCCAAAGAGGGTAAAAATACCTCACTCAACGGCTTGAGCTATAACTGACCACCAAAGAAGAAAATTCAACTACTAAAAAGAATTAAGATTGCTGGTGAGAGCAAATCAGGTATGTCTTAAGTAATGTAGCATGACATGTCAGTTTTTCCCTATTGTGACTGCATTCTCTACTGTCAACTGACAATCACCACTTACAGAAATTTAAAGTCATAGAGATCAACACCAAATTAAGTTCAGTTTTCAACTCTGTTAATTAGTATAATATTATAATATAGTGGATATTATGTGTCAAAATGATTAGTTCAAACAAAAATGTCCTTTTTATTCAGTTTCACAATAGAAAGCAACACTTGAAATCAATAAAAAAACATCATAATAAGATATTCTTTACCCTCACTGTTGTTGATGTTCTTTGATTTTGTCTCTAAAGGTCAGAAAATGTCTGGTAGATCTTACAACATCCTTATTCTGGGTGCTTGGCTGAATGCTCTGTTCTGGTCCTCCATGCCTATTGTAGGCTGGGCAAGTTATGCCCCTGACCCGACTGGAGCAACGTGCACCATCAATTGGAGAAAGAATGATGCGTGAGTTTCAACCATGGATATCTCTCATTGTTTAATTAGATTTCACCTTATGTCACTTGTTAGACATTCTTTACTGTCTGGCCAAGACCTCTGCTCTTACTCCACAGCTCTTTCATCTCCTACACGATGGCGGTGATCGCTGTGAACTTTGTGGTTCCTCTGTCTGTCATGTTTTACTGCTACTACAATGTGTCAGTTACTGTGAGGAGGTACAAAGCCAGCAACTGCCTGGACAGTATCAACATCGACTGGTCTGACCAGATGGATGTCACCAAGGTAAAAACCAACAAATAGTTTTGCTTTTAGGGTACAAACATCCCAACAGACTGTTTTAAATAAGCATAATGGACACTAAGAGTCAAAGGTTGTTCTTTTAATCTTTCAAGAAAATGAGGGAGTGGACAATTAACAGCAAATAGGATGGTAATGAATCACTATTGACCAGAATAATTTTATACTGTCGGACATTTTTTTTGTATTTTTCTGGTTAGTTCATCCCAAACCAACTAAGGGGGACTGAAGAGCCTATATCTTAATTTTTGTTAGCTTCTTCAAACCAGTTAATTTAAGCATGCACTTGGGAGGGAGAAGCAAGCCTGATGAATGTCAACTTGTTTGAGTCTGAACCCATGGTTATCAACAAGAAAGTCAGTGCATCATATGGAGAAATAGAGTATCTGGGTAAATTTTCCCATTGGTGATGCAGCAGAGGTTGGATGAATGGGTCAGTGATTCATCCACAGTGGTTAGGGTTTTGTTTTGGTCTGTCCTGCTGTGGAAGACACTGGGCTGAAATTCAGCTACATTCCAGCCCTCACCTGTTGTCACAAGATGAGGAAAAGACCAAGGGGAACAGATCCTAGACACAATCACCTGACATAAGTTTCACTGAGGTGGTTTAGAAATCTCATCAGGATGCCTCTGGAAACTTTCCTTATGGAGATTTCACACGTCCCATTGCAGGAGACACCACAGCAGACCTAGAACACACTGGAGGGACTTTACATACCTTAGGGCAGGGCAAAGCAGGAGTGCTGCTGGCAAGAGGGATGTCTGTGTTTCTCTGCTGAAACTTTTGCCTCCATAAGTAGAAGACCATGAATGGATAAATGGAATCAGATCATAAACTGATAGAGGTTTCCTGGTTCACTGTCATGAACTTGTGAATTAAATACAGCAAACCCTAAATTATTTAATAATGTTGTGGCAAGTTGTTAGTTTTTTTAATCAAGTGTATAATTAAGTGTATAGACACTGAGCAACTCCTGCAAGCAATCCCAGATCATGACACTTCTTCCTCCTAGTAAACTGTTTCCTCTACTAGCAAGTTTTTTTTTAACTTACTATTATTTTTTGAAGTCAGGTATGTTTTTTGGCAAAAAAACAAAATGTGTCGCTAAGAGTGATTTTAACCACAACCTTTATAAAAGGACAAGTTATGGCATCTGGATGTTTGAATTCATGAATACATGCATTAATTCATATAAAAATTAAATCAGTGTCCAGGTTAACACTGTAGTCCTCTTTGATATGGTAACTTTAACAAATTTTTTGTGTTTTTTTACTGATAGATGTCTATTATAATGATCGTCATGTTTCTGGTTGCCTGGTCTCCCTACTCCATGGTGTGTCTCTGGGCATCTTTTGGTGACCCGAAGACCATTCCTGCTCCCATGGCCATCATTGCTCCCCTCTTTGCAAAGTCCTCAACTTTTTACAACCCCTGCATATATGTCATTGCCAACAAAAAGTGAGTATTTTCTTGACTTCTTTGGCCATACACAAGCTATATTTAATGCCGTGTTTCAGACTTGTAAAAGATGTTTTCCTGCAGGTTCAGGAGAGCCATCATAGGGATGATTCGGTGTCAAACAAGGCAAAGGATCACAATCAGTACCCAGGTTCCAATGACAATCTCCCAGCAGCCTCTGACCCAGTGATTAAATGTCACTTCAGTAAAAGACTACATAAATATTTAAATATCCCTACATTAAAACCCTCTAATGAACATTTATGTACTTCAGTTATCAGTGTTTGTCTATTGTAGCTGGTTTGCTGTTAAATAACTGAGTCCGCTGTGGTATTTACTAAGTAAATCCCAATTGTTTTTACTTGGTATGTGTTGTTTTGGCCCAGATAAAGCAATTATAAACCATTGATGAAAATAAACTTATTTGTTAACTCTTTCCTCCCTCAGGTGGGGAAATAAAAAAAATAATATAATATTTAATTAGTCATAATTATTACATCATTTGAAGGAGGCCATTATTCTTTAAGTGTCTAAAAATGCTGCAATAAAGTTTATCAATAACTTTCGACTTGATGTGATGAAGTGCTTTCAGTGCGTGATTTAAAACATTGTGTTAAAACTCTTACCCATGATATATCTGCTGCAGTTTGTCTACCGTTCAGATTGATCCACAGACGACACCATCTTCTCTGTGCTACAACTGACCATACAGCAGCTGGAAGGAAAACACACCCATCTGGCTTCAGGTCAATTTGATTCCTAACCAAAATATACTCTCATTTCATACGTATAAATTTAGATTTTTTTCTTTCCCTTTTGTCCCTCTAAATTAACCATTTTGTAACCACTATGTTTAACTGTTTTTGTTATACATTAGGATTTTTCTGTTAAATGATGAGCTAATTTGTCATACAAATGCTCTGTTCTCAAGTACAATTTAATTAAATTGTTAAATATTATCTGAGAATGTTGTATTACACTCTACTCCTATTTATTATAAAACTGATCCCTCTTTTTGGTCCAGTCTTAAAATATGACAGATTCTGACTCCTGATCAAATAAAAATAGGTCTACCTGCCAGTAGATGTTATTTATTTGAGTCACATTACCATACCATAGATTATGAGCTTTTAAATGACGAAGTTACGAAATGACAAACCGTACTGAACATGCACCCAAAGTAAAAAGGAATTGGTCCTATGATCAGTGGTTCAGTTTCCACGAATACCGATAGGCAAGGAATCAAAATAAACATGGCTGTAGAATCTAAATCTGGATCACCAAAAAACCTGTTTGTTTGCTCCTTTCACGTTGTCAACAAAAAGCTTACAGAGGAAAATGTCACGTCATGTCGTGGGAGGGCTCCAACAGTTCAGAGAAGAAACAGCTTCAAAGAAGAATTAGCAGCACTTCTGAGAGAACTCCAGGGTCAATTTTAGCTGTCACAAAAAACAAGTAACATAGTCTTTTAATAAAAGGCAAGGAAAGCTGAACTATATCTCTGCAATTTGACATGCTAGCAGTTTTTATTTGATGAATTTTACTTAACATGAAAGATAGATAGTTTTTAATAGCTTCCTGTAATACCAAGACAATTTGGCAAAACAACACAGAAAGTTGCAACTCAAAAATAGCTAAATACAATATTATCGTAGCACTTTTGCCTTGCAGCAAGAAGGTCCTGGGTTTGACTCCCAGCCAGGGGGTTTTTCTGCATGGATTTTGCATGTTCTCTCCATGCCTGTGTGAGTTCTCTCCTGGTACTCCGGCTTCCTCCCACAGTCCAAACACATGACTGTTAGGTTAACTGGTCTCTCTACTTTGCCTTAGGTGTGAATGAATGTGTGCATGTTTGTTTGTCCTATGTCTCTGTGTTGCCCTGCGATGGACTGGCAGCCTTTCCAGGGTGTACCCCGCCTCCGCCCATAGACTGCTGGAAATAGGCACCAGCTTCCCCACAACCCACTATGGAAGAAGCGGTAGAAAATGACTGACTGACTGACAATACTATTGTGCTCTTATTAGATTTAAAAGAAAAAAATAATTCATATTATAATCAAATGAAATTACCTTTTTAATTTCCATAGCATTGAAGCTATGTTGCAGCAATATTGTCTTGGTCTCACAACACATGTAGCCTGCTGTCTGCATTTCTTCAATGACACTAGAACCCAAACCTGGTGATTGTCTGATTTGAGTTTACATGAGGTTCTACCTGACATCTTTAACAAAACTACACAAGTTGTTTTACTGTCATGTTTAATGAAGTTTTTGAGGACCCAAAAAACTTACAATAACAGAGGAGTTATGGAAAGGGACATGAGCAGAACAGCAGGACAAAAGGAACAGGCATGACAACAAGGAAACAACAGATATTTGCGGAATCTGGCAAGGAGTATGGGAAACTGACTTAAAACTGGTGGGGTGGTAAAAAGTGGAATGCAGGACTAAATGAGTCTAATCAACAGGAGTAATTGCAGCTGTGAGGGGAGCTATACTGAGAAGCTGAGGAAACTTGGCTAAGGACACAGAGGTATCAGAATAACAAGGTTGACACAGGGAAAACTGTAAATTGATCAACATGAGATAACAAGAACTGCAACTAAACACAAATGAAAACTACAAAAACAGTTAAATTTAAATCAACCACCAAAACAACTCAAAATAGAACAACCAGAGCAAAGGATTCGGACAAAGCAAAAACACAAAGCTCAAAGAATCATGACAGTTACTGTAATAGTACTGATAGGCCACTGAACCTTTCAAGTTCTTCATAGCCATAATTCAAACAAAGCATTATGCGTTGTAGGAATGAGGTGGATTAAGCCTTATTTTCCCTACCACTGGTTTGAGATTGTAACTAATCATTGAATTAATTTAATGTCTGCTATCATTCCCAAAAGCAACATAGTTTAGTATTTTATTGCATTCCTATTTTTAATGAAGTGTGCTTTATTCCCAGTGGCCAGTTTTACAGATAGTTTTAATCATCTTTTTGTTAAATAAAATTATAACACATGCATTGCTCTGCCTCCACTGTTAATTAACAAACTTTATTGTTCATAAACACCAATAAGGACACAATAAATTAATTTCCACCTGTACCTCCAGTCATCTTCTGCCATTGTTGGCAGAACTTGTAAAGCAAGCTGTGTGACAGCAGTGCTTAACATCTAGTTGGTTTGCAGATTTTGTTTTTTGAGGAGCAACAAGCATGTAGGATAATTTTTTGTTTTGTTTTCATTGAACCATGGCAGGCTTTAAGGAAGAGACTGAGCCTGACTAGACCCAGGGTAGAAATACTAACAGCTTTTCCATGATATGTCATGGCACCTCCCTCTTGGGACATGAAGGTCAGGCTGCACAAGCTAAGGTACTTTATTCACAAGAGAAACCCAGGAGCTGCGACAGGAGTACTCACTGGACAGTTTTCTCCACCTCTTCTAAGGGTCCTTCTGCATGTGAGCAAGTATGTCTGCCTTCAGCTGGTGAATCATCTATGGGACAAATTTTCTATACACCTGAATACCCCACTAATAAACCCAAACATTGGTTTAACAGTAAGCATTTAAGAAGTAATCCACTTAACATTGTTCTGTAGCAAAACCGTTGGCCGTTACACAATTAATACTTTACTCCATCACTGCAACCAGTTTGACTATTTTTAAAACCTGCTCAGTAAATTTAATATAAACTTGAACTTAAACATCATTAATGGCAAGGCCGCTTTCATTAAGTTATTTTGTTAAGTTGACACAAGTGTTAGTCTTTAGTTGTGTTTAACCATCTCACTCCATGTCTTGCCACCAAAAGAATCCAACATGGCAACAATGAAACATGTCCATGAATATGTAGTTGACCAATATCCTGAAATACATATATTATATATGACATCCATAATATAATATAATATATTTAAACAGCCATCAACACTTTTTAAGTAACAAAAATACAGATGTGTCTGTATCAGCAGGACAACAGCTCATTGCTTTGGAGATTCTCTTCGATGGGGTCTTTTGGTCTGAAACAGCTTAGCTTGTTTCCGTTTTCTGCTTTGGTGGAACATTGTCTGGGCCATAATGCGCCTTGGAGGTGGATGGAACATCAATGTTGGGGTCTCCATTGTCAACTGTGTCTATCTGGTTGCTCTTGCCAAGGCTCTTTATGATGCTCAGGTTGGTCCGGGCCGTTTCCATGAGGCTGTTTTCTAGGAGCCAGCCGTCAGATTCAGAGTTAGGATCTCCTTGCCTCACCATGTTTTCCAGGGAGGTTTGGAGGTAACGAACGCCTGTCAACACTGATAACTAAAACAAGACAGGAGTATTCATGAGAATAATAAAAGCAACAAATAAATTCATTATACAAAAGATTGGGTATATTATATTGTAATTATTTTTAGTCAACCAAAGGGGAAGCTAATATGGCCTAACTGTAAAGATTTTCCTAAAACTGCAGGTACAATGACTTGCAAAAGGTATTCACTACTCATTGTACAATTTCCACATTTTGTCACATTACAACCACAACCAATGATTTATTTGTATTTTATGTGATAGACCAATGCAATGCAGTGAATAAGTTTGAAGTGGAAAGAAAATATATGGTTTAAAAAATGTTAGACAAGCAAACATCTGAAAAATGTGGAATGCATTTGTGTTCAGTTCCCTATACTTTAATTCCCTTAAATAAAATCCAATGGAACCACATGTATTCAGGAGTTACCTATTGAGCATACAAAGTCCACCTCTGTGAAATTTAATCTCTTTATCAATCCAGCTGTTCTGTAGTCCCTCATAGGTAAGTTAGAGAATATTAATAAACTAACAGCATCATGAGGTTCGAGGAAGACATCAACAATAATCCAAAAAAGACAATGTCCAAAGTTTGAAACATCTCATAAAAGACTGTTCAATCTAAATTAGATTCAATTAGAATGGAACAAGTGCAAACAATCCAATAGATGGCCTTTCACCTTAATTGAAAGGCCAAATAAAGAAAGCATTAATCAGACAAGCAGCCAAGAGGCCCATAGTAACTCCGGAGGAGCTGCATAGATTCACAGCTCAAAAGAGAGAGTCTGTTGACAGGACAGTTATGAGTTGTGCCTTCCACAAATATAGCCTTCACAGAGGAAAGCCATTGTTGAAAGAAAGCCATCAGAAATCCTGTTTGCACTTTACCATAACTCATGTAGGGGACACAGCGAACATTAAAGAATATGCTCTGGTCAGATGAGACCAAACTGTAACCTTTTGGGCTATCTGCAGAATGCATGTCAAAACCACCGTTCTCATGCAGAAACAAGGTGGTGGCAGCATCATGCTGTGGAGAGGCTTTTTTTTCAGCTCATCAGATTTGATGGGAAGATAGACGTTAAACATCTGTCTTTCTTAAAAAGCCATTCCTTAAAAGAAAACCTTTTGGAGGATGGTTCACCAGCACAAAAACAACCCTGAATGTCAAACAAGATCTACAAGAAAATTGTTTAAATCAACACACATTCATTTGTTTTAGTGACCCAGTTAAAGTTTGGACCCAATCTAATTTGAATATCAGTGGCAAATTGATGTTCAGAGATGCTCTCCATGCAGGCTGAGTGAGCGTGAGCTTTTTTGCAAAAAAGAAAGGGCAAAAATGTCAGGATCTAGATGTGCAAACTTGGTAGAGACATACCCAAAAAGACTCGCATGTAACTGTAATTGCAGCAAAAGAGGGTTCTACAAACAACTATGCACTACTTTCGTTTGTCAGTTACATATAATCCCAATAAAATAAATAAAAGTTTGTTTTGATACGTGACAAAACGTCAAAAAGTTCAAGGGGTATGAATACATTTTCAAGGCAAGGTAGCTAGTATTTCCTTGCCTCAAAGAGCCATGTAATGAGAACTGTAAGACCAATAGACTGCATAATGTGGGTGTAGTACTCCAGCAGTGCCTGTCGGCAGCCTTTCATCCAGAGGTTCTGGTCCTCAGTCTGGTGCTCATAGTTGAAGTGGGCCGAGTTGTTGGTAATCTGCTGCTGGATGCAGGGCCGAGGTGAGTTGATGTTACAGCAGCTGAACGGGACTGCATCCATCAGGTACTTCCCCTTTACATTACTCCTCAGTCGACTTGAAACAGGGAAAGGATGAATTTCAGTTTTACTTGGTCAATTTGGTGCATCTTTCTCTGCTCGTTTATATCATCGTATATATATGTATATCTATATACCTATATATAGATATATAGATATATATCTATAGATATATAGATATATATCTACATATCTATCTATAGATAGATATGTAGATATGCATATTTATATATAATTTAGGGGAAAAAGCTATCCAAACTGACCTCCCCGTGTGTGAACGAGTAATGCCCCCCCTTTTAAAATCCTGAATAGTGATTAAACTACATTTATTAGAAAGCTGTGCTCAACTTCACAAGCCAAAACCAGGACCAATTATTAACTAACCTGCGGAAAAATAAATAATTAAAATAGAACCTCTCTGATGGCTAAAATACCTCAAAAGCAACAGATCTTAAAAAAAAACTCCAAAACAGTAGAAAATAAAGTTATTGACGTCTATCAGTCTGGAAAGGGTTACAAAGCAATTGTATAATACTTTGGGATGTTGGTGAACCAAAGTGAGAGCCAATATGCATAAATGGAGAACATTTGAGGCAGTGGTGACCCTTCTCAAGAGAGACCTGTCAACCAAAATTCCTCCAAAAGCACACCGACAACAAGGGAGGTCACTGAAGAACCCAGATTATCACCTAAAGCTCTGCAGGACTCAGTGCAACAGTTAAGGTCAGTGTTCAATATTTATTTACTGCTCAAAAAAATAAAGGGAACACTCAAATAACACATCCTAGATCTGAATGAATGAAATATTCTCATTGAATACTTTGTTCTGTACAAAGTTGAATGTGCTGACAACAAAATCACAGAAAAAATCACCAATGGAAATCAAATTTATTAACCAATGGAGGCCTGGATTTGGAGTCACACACAAAATTAAAGTGGAAAACACACTACAGGCTGATCCAACTTTGATGTAATGTCCTTAAAACAAGTCAAAATGAGGCTCAGTTTGGGTGTGGCCTCCACGTGCCTGTATGACCTCCCTACAACGCCTGGGCATGCTCCTGATGAGACGGTGGATGGTCTCCTGAGGGATCTCCTCCCAGACCTGGACTAAAGCATCCGCCAACTCCTGGACAG
>JAHUTJ010025708.1:0-22344 GCA_036250325.1 Characodon lateralis | reverse complement strand
TACAGCGTTCGTCTTTAGGCCCCGCCCAGGATGTTCATGTTCCCAGCACTCAAAATTCGTTGAGTTCAACCAAAAACAAACAGCGTCAAAACCAAAAAAGCGAGACTCGTAACCAAAGATTTTTGACCTGCGCAAATAAAAGTTTATGTTTTGCAAATAACTTTTTTCTCTTCATGAGAAAAAATGAGTCATTTTAATCAAATAAAAGTTTTATCAAACAATTTTTTTTTCTCCCCAAAATAAAATATTCCATTTAAAAAAAAAATTATTGTTACAACTCTGAAAGTTTTGATCACAACTTAATATTTTTTGATTGAGATTAGTTTTTTTTGATTGAGTAATATTGAGACAAATTTACCTCCATATTAATCAGACACCCAAAAAATATAATCCAAAATAGCCAAGTGCCTTCAGAAGTCACGTAATGAATTAATAGTCCATCTGTGTGTAATTTAAACCCAGTAAAAATACCACTGTTCTGTGAAGGCGTAAGAAGTTTGTCAGAGAGCATCAGTGAACAAACAGTAATGAACACACCAAACAGGTCAGGGATCACACAGAGCGCTGTTCAATCCATCATCTGAAAATGGAGTGACGATGACACTATTCCAAACCTACCAAGATATGGTCTAAATCTGACAGGCTAGACAAGGAAAACATAAAGTGGGGAAGCAGCCAGGCTGACTGCAAGAGTTGCAGAGATGCACAGCTAAGGTGGAAAAATCTTTCATCAAGACACCTATTAATCAGGCACTTCACAGATTTTATCTTTATAGAAGAAAGATATGAAGAAAGCTCCTTGTTGAAAGAAAGTGAAAATGTTGTGTTTATAATTTGCTAAAATCTAGGCAAAACTGGAATCCTACAAGGTAATACCATTTGCCTAAACTGGGCAAAGAGAGCATTAATCAGAGAACTTAAGACTACTGAACTAGAGAAGTAGACTTCAAAATACTTGAGGCTTGGGTGGAGGTTCACCTTCCAGCAGAACAGAAGCATCAAACATAGAGCTAGAGCAGCAAAGGTTTAGAACATATCATAATTCGTGTGCTAGAATGACACAATCAAGGCGAGACCTAAACCCAAACAAGAATTTGAGACAAGACTTGAAAATTGATGTTCGCAGACACTCTCCATCCAATCAGATTAAGCCTGAGATATTTTGCAGGTAATAATTTGTAGTCTCCACTTGTGCAAAGCTGGTCAAGACATACCCCAAAAGACCTTCAGCTGTAATTGTAAACACTACAAGAGTGTTGACTAAAGTACAAACACGCTCCAAACCTTTTAGGTTTTTATTATGTTTAATGTTGAAAACCATGTATCCTTTTCTTTCCACTTCACAATTACGTGATAAATTGATTTGATCTAACTGATTGCTTTTGTAATGCTGTGTATTTGTGCTGCTGCATGAAATAGGATAGATAACAATTTTGTATTTCTTTAAATCCATACAGAAATTTCAGAGACTGCGGCAATGCAAGGTCTATTTTGTTACTCTCAAACCAGCTAATGGTATACTCAAACAAATCAGTGGCATGTTTCATTCCACCTCAAAGGAACGATCCCATGATGGATCTTCTCATATGTGTCATACAGACAAATCAAAGTTCAAAGTTAAGAAAAAGGCCCACTCCCCTGAAGTTACTTTACCACCTTTATTCTCTGAGACATGTCTCTCAGCATCCCTTGGCTCAAAGGGCCTTTTCAGTCCCACATCCTTTCTTAAAAACATTCAGTCTGACAAACCTGTGTCATTAATGGACCTACCTCATCTTATTGGTCAAGTGGGTTCAGAGAGAGCGATAGCTGAGGCAAAATGGGCTGATGGACCTCGACTAATGGCTTCTGCCTTGGCAGCTGACATCCCCTTTGGAGTCACTCAGCTGAAAGCAGAGAGGTAATATTGTTTCGTAGTAAAGAATTTAATTAAAGTTTTTGTGTTGAAATGCTGAGCTACAATGGAGTAATGATGAACAGAAGGTTTTTTTTCTAACTGAAATTGAAACAGACCAATCTCATGGTCAAGTTTTATGCTTCAAGCTTTTTTATCCTTAAAGGAGTTTTTCTTTTGCTGATCCTGCGTTGTTGTTTCAGTCTTGGAGGGAATGATGAATCGGTAGATGTACCAGCATGTAAGGGCAAAAGGAAACTAAAGGACAAAAAAGCAATCAAACAAAGCAAATGTCCTCTGACTGGCACAGAGGTTGTTCAGATGTCTGCAGAGAAAAGAGACACGGAAGAACTGTTTTTCCTCAAAGAAGTGGATGTGGATGCTTACAGGTAGAACTGACAAACACAATTTGAAGCAAAAGTTGACTTTTCTTGATTCCTTTGTGCTTGAAAACTGGACGTTAACATGTAAATTTATATTTATGTGTAATTTTGATTCGTAGACCTTATGACCTGCAAGTGGTCCATGCCAAAGATGCTGGTTCTGAGCACTACATTTTCTCCCCTAATTCTGTACTTCACATGACAGCAACAGGCTTTGGTGGAGTTGTCAGTCTTGCAGAGTGGTACAGAGAGTATGCACTGTGGACAGCTTTACAGGAGATACATTTTTTCAGAAATTTCAAAGTGCAAAAAGCGTTTTCCGGGTAAAGTGTATTAACTTTTATTTGTCTTTATTACAACTTGAGCATAATGTATAATGCATTTCTTTTTATCTACTTTGTGGATTTGTTTGGCAGCTGGCGTAAGATGGTACGCATGATCCATTTTCAGTGCAAGTGTGACAGACTTCAGGATCTGCTTCTTGTAGCTGTACCTCAGTTCAGAACTGCTCTTCATCTGTTATCTGGGTAGGTTCGGAGCAACTTCAGTCTTGCGTAGTGATAAAAAATAATACCAGAAGACTGGCTTTGAATGCAAACTATCTAAAAGTTTGAGATAAGGCAAAAATGGGACTTTTAAGCTACACTTTTATGCTCCTTATGCTTACAGAGTCATTGAGGAGCTACAAGGAATAAGCTGGATGCCTTTGGATGACTTTGAAACCTTGTCATTGCTAGAGTTCCACAAAGTACTGAAAATGAAAAACAAAGAGTGTCTTCTGACTCTACAGAAGTTATCTAAATACCATGCAGCTCTTCTGAATGCGGTATGACTTTGCTTTACAATATTCTCTCATCCCAATCATTCTGAGTACATAGCTGCAATTTATGACTCAGTATGAGTATGGACTTTATGAGTATGGCTTTAAAAATAAAAAGTCATATTATTCTCACCCTTTTGGATGAAACTATTTTAACTTCAGGTAAAAGACAAGAGCTATGAAAATCACAAGGAGCTCCAGATGCAACTAAAGCTTGCCAAAAATATGAATAGATCTTCCGAACCCATTCACTTGCTCTTGGCCCACCGGCATAAGCTGAAGAAACAACTGGTCCAGTCCGAAAGCATCTTAAAGAAACTGGGAAACTTTGCAGCACTCGTTCATCAGATGATTGTACAGAGTCTTGTTACCGTTGTCCAGCAAGATGCCAGGTCTTTACTTGCATGCTTAAAGGTATTAAGAGAATATACATCACTTTGTATTGTAAAAGTATTCATACCCCTTGAATGTTCTCATATACAGTGATATTAAAAGAACAAACTTCAGCACATTTTATTGAAATTTGGTATAAAGGGCCAGCAGCCTCTCAGAAATGTGTTAGAGAAAATGTGTACACAAACAGCATTATGAAGGCCAAGGAACACAGCAGACCGGTCAATAATAAAGCTGTGGAGTAGTTTAAAGCAGGGTTGAGTTATAAAGAAAATAGTTCAAGTTTTAAAAATCTTAAAGATCACTTTTCAGTCCATCATCTCAAAATCAGTAGAGTGTGGCACAACTGCAAACCTATGTAGACATGGCCTAAAATTGATAGGTTGACCATTAGTCTGAGAAGCAACCAAGAGCCTCATGATGGAGGAGTTTCAGAGATCAACAGTTCTGGTGGGAAAAGCTGTTAATAGGACAGCTATTAGTAGTCCACAACACAAATCTGGGCTTTATGGAAAAGGGACAAGAAGAAATCGTTATATTTGAAGTTTGCAACAAGCCATGCAGTGGACAGCAAGAATGTGGAAAAATGTGTTCTGGGCTGTTGAGACCAAATTGAACTTTTTTGGCCTAAAAAACAAAATGCTAGGCCAGGAACATAACTTGTACTGCACATTACCCTGAATGGACCACGATTTGTTCCTACAGTGACGCATGGTGGTGGCAATATCATGCTGTGGGGATGCTTTTCCTAAGCGGTGACAGGGAAGCTGTTTAGAGCAAACTTGGAAAAAATATTACATGCTGCATATGTTACACTTGTGGCTATAACTGATTAACATTTTTCCTCAGAATTACAGTAAACTTTAAGAGGCACAATAGAGGTTCCTTATTCAGTTTGACTGAGCTTGAAGTTTTTTGGGGCACAAATGTCGATCTCTTGGCACGTTAACTTCACTAATACAGACACGCCTTTCTCCTGTTAACATAAATGGGGAGTCAAAACTGGAATGAAGCTCATCTGTTTAATGTATTATTTGTTTTTCAGAGAGTTTCATCTCAGCATTGCAGTGTCTTCTACACTAAACTGTGTTTTAGTGCTAATAGTCAGCTAACCATTGACCCACCAATCTGTGAGTTTTACAAAACACTGACCAAATCCTTCCTGGGTTCTGGCAACACCATTGTTCAGGTATTATTTTTTTTTTCATCACAACATAAGTGATATGAATTTTACTATTTTTAAATTAGTATATGCATTGCATGACTGCCCACTCTTTTCATTCCTGGCAGATGTGTGACAATGTAGGATTCTTCCTGGAGATCAGCAATGAAGTGTGTAACTCGGATCAGAATTTAACCTCTGACCTCAGTTGTATCAAATGTTCTATAGTGACAGGTATGGTATGGTTTTTGTTTAATATTGACATTGTCCTGCAGTAAAAACATTTGGTTTGACCTGTGTGGAGAAGTATAGAATGTGACAAAATTGTATTTATTTATACATTTCTTTTATTGTATTTGTACTTTTGCAAGAAAGACAAGTTTTTGTTTTCTTCTCCAGGAGCAAACACAGTTAGAATGAATGATCAACCAATCAGAGGCCAGGAGTTTCCTTCTGAATCAACATTGTTGATGGTGCAAAGCAAATCGTTGAATGGCTGCTACTATCCTCTTTCCAAAGCTAAGTTAGAGTGGTATATCAACACCAATGATGTTACAAAGCAAGTTGAGACTGAGCAAGCCAAGATCATGCAGGTAAGTGTTTGTTTGTATGTCTACTAGGAGCTGATCTTTTATGGATTTGTAAAAATCACAAACCAGAGTTAGCCATATGTGTGTTGCTCATATTCTTTTCATGTCGTTTTGGACAGGACACTGAATTAGAAATAGAGCAGGTGTGTAAGAGATATTCATGGTTGAAGGACATCCGTTTGTTCTTCAGTCAGTGGAGTCCAGCTTCATTGGAATCCATGAAGGGTCAGCCTGCGTCTGTGTATGAGGAGCACATTAAAATGCTGGATCACTGGGCTCAAAGAATCCACACAGTGAACCCATCAACCTGTGCATCCAGCCATCTGATCGTCATTGATTCTACCAACATGAAGGAAACTCTGCGTATGTGTTTAAAACAAAAGCTTCTTTTTCAAGAAACTTTAAAATGCAACTTCCAGTCTCAGCAACTGAAGGTCACATTTTGATATTTTAGGGTTTGGGAAATCTTTACCTTACTAACGTTGAGCAACATAAAGTAAAGAAACATCACAAAAATGACCACTTAGGCAAAGAACACTTATTCAACTTGGTTTAATTTAGCCAACTTGTTCGTGGCATCCGTGTCAGAAATGACAGTTTTTCTCACATAATTTGCACACTATTAGAAACAAAACCTACAAACTGCCGAGAGCCACTTAAAGCCTGATGAAGAGTCTCCTAATGTCTGTATGGTTTGAGAAATGTACCTTGTGCTTCATGATAAACACTCTTTCCTGTTGTTCCATCAGTGCAGCAGCTTATCCTAATTAAGGAGCAAGTGCTACAGCTACTTGTTGACCAGACGAAGAGGCATTCAGAAAGCCTTATAGCTGACTTGGAGAGGATGACCGCTGAACTCAAAGCAGAACCAGAAGATGTTCATGAATTCTCCAAATACGCTTTTACAGTAAAGAAACTCTTTACTCTGAAATAACGTGCATACACGAAAAAGGACAAAATTTCAGCGTAACAATGTATACCTGATATCAAGGTGAAATGAATAATTCAGCCCTAAAAATGACAATCCAGAGATGCACACACAGTTTTTGGGACCCCTGGTAAAGATGGTTAGAAAGTACAATTTATTCATCTTTTATTGTTGTAACTAAATCTCAAATGAAAAATGTTACAAAAAAACAAACCTACAATGTGAGTCTTTTTTTCAATTGGGGACAAAATCCCCTGTTAAGAAATAACTGTTTTAACAAATTTACTGTTGGCACATTAAGTAATACTGGGGCTCTGTAAAACAGATTTCACAAAGTTGATATAAAGCTGAATATTACTGAAAAGTTCGTTTATTTAAGTAACTTAATTCACTAAGTAAAACACATTATATAGATTAATTACACACTGAGGTTTTAAAGCCTTTATTCCTGTTAATTCTGATGATTTTCCATTTATAGCTAAAGAAAACAACATGTATGATTAGAATATTAAATCAGACCAATTAAAAAAATAATTTTTAATTCAGAAATGTTTAATACCTGCTTAAAGGTTGTTCTTTCAAAACATATGTTTATTCTGACTAGCAAGCCTCATCAGAAAACATTCTAATTTATTAAATATGACTGGTCTTTGACCCTTTCTTCTTGGACAGTCTCTAGATCGTCCAGATTCAGCTAAGTCCACAGGATCTATTTCTGGAAGAAGGTTGAATTTGAGTCTGAGAAACAATATGTTGTTGATCATTATCCTGTTAAAAGACATAATGATGGCACATTCTCGGATTAATTACAGGTAAAATTCAGTAGATTTTTATTAAAAACCTGGTATTTTATTTTAAAGAGTTTATTATACCGTGCACTTAGACAAGGTTGCTAGGGCCTTTAGGAGAGAAACAAGCCCACAGCTTTACATATGCTCCACCATGCATAATAGTGAATATTATGCACTTTTCCATGTATGAATTTACTGTTTCATGCCAAACCCACCTGCAGTTCTCAATCTGGGTCTCATCTAACCCAGTGGTTCCCAACCTTTTTTCACTTGTGTACCCCCTCCACCTATCCTAGGTTTTCCCCTAGGATTTTGGTTTTGAAACTAAAATGTAATTTGTTCATCTTCTACCTGCTGTATTTATATATAATTTCTATGTCTTTTTTTCTTTATCTTTTTTTAACTGTCTCTCCATCTTTCTGTCTCTCTTTATCACAACTTTTATCTGTTTCTTTCTCTTTCCATCTTTCAATCTTTATATTTTGTCTTTCTTCATCAATCATTTATGTATTTATATACCAAGCTCAGTCTTATAGGGCCAGGGGGATTATTTCCCCTCCGACAGCCAAGCTAGGTTGAAACCTTTTATTCGGTGGTGACGGGACTTCAGCTGCGTGTCAGGGGCAGAACATGAAACACTTGGGCTATTTGTGTACTTGAACCTTCTCCATATGTACCAGGAGTAGGAGAGTTAGCCCTGCTGCTACTCGCAGGAGAGGAAGTGCTGCTCATCAAGATGGAATTCTGCGTTTTTTAAAAGCGCAGATATCCTTGCCTGCTTTCCAGGTTTTAGCGGCATGTGCACTCTCTGTCCGCTGTCAGGAGAGGGTTTTCACCTGCATGTGAGCGCACGTAACTCCAGCTTTTGTCAAATTTGGCCATAGAAAGTAGAGTAGGGACGACACAGGGACAGAAACCGCTCACGAATTTATCTAATAAAATGACATTAACTGTGAAAACGTACTATTACTGCCTTGTTGGCGGGGCAGGCTGCCCCCCTTATAATATGGTGGGAGAAACTGCCTCAGTCAAATGTGTTGGCAAAAATATTATGTACAACAAATGATTATTAAAAGAAAATCATGTTATTTAATCTCTTTAACTTGAACATTTAGTTCATAGGCATTTAAATTTTTTTTCAGCTCAAATTAAACAAAGATAACTCTGTTACCAAGTGTATAATCAATCTAAATTTATACAAAATCTACATAAATAATAAACCTGCTTTTGTTATAACAAAATCTGGAACTCTTTTGAATAAGTCCCCAATAAACAGACATTTAAACCTAAAAAACCAGCAACACTTAACAAAGATAATGTTCAGGCTCAGTATATCATTTCTACTTTGTTTTCATCATTTAACTGAGTTTCAGTGAGACACCTGCGATTGCTACTCCTTGATAAGGTTACTTTTCTCTCTCTCCTGGTAGCAGAGCGTCGTGCAGGTGAACAGCAATGACACCCCTGCTCTAGTCTTCCCCACCTGTAGTTGTTTTATTGTG
The DNA here is from genome assembly GCA_036250325.1 of Characodon lateralis. Classification (NCBI taxonomy): domain Eukaryota; kingdom Metazoa; phylum Chordata; class Actinopteri; order Cyprinodontiformes; family Goodeidae; genus Characodon; species Characodon lateralis. The sequence continues at coordinate 13,881 of JAHUTJ010025708.1, read as the reverse complement.
CCTTTTATGGTTGATAAAACCTTGCTGTATTTTGCACCTGGGTCCTAATAAAGCATCACACATCCAAAAATGATCTATACTAACTAATGATATGTACGTCATCTTGGAAATAAAATATTGAATGTTTCCACATACCCACTGCGATGTGCACACGTACCACTACTTTGGAATCATTGTTCTAACCAAAAGCAAACCCAAAGAAAACGGTTCTATTTAATGTCCTGAGGGGGTTTATGTGTTTTATTGTGAAAACATAAATATGCCTTTTCCTTACATGACTCCCAAGATCTGGGATATAGACCTTGTTCAATAGTTGTTATACAGACGTTGTGACCCGTTGTGATCAAACTCTTGGCCGCAGTTCTCGAACAATGAGCTTTTGAAATAGTTTTAACCTCCTTTTCCATCCACATTTCTGAATGTTGTAGCAAGATACAATAAAAATACGTCCTCGTTAATCCTACTGGATGTTGGTTTAAAGAAATTGGCTTCTATGTTAGATATTTCTACAACTAAAATCTATTCTTGATCATCTTAAAAAAGTAAAAAAGGCTTAAGTTATATTTAGATTAAATGGGGTACCAAACACTGTGCCACTGGTAATTTTATTAAAAACAGTAATTTCTTTACCATGTATAAATGTACTCAGAATAAAGGTTGGATCTTTGCCAGGATTGCCAATACATTTGTCTATGTAAAAGAAAAATGATTGTTTGGTTTACAATTAAAAGAAAGGTTTATGGAAAATGAATGTCATTTTAGGCTACGTTTGGTCACACTTTGAGCCTATGTGAATCATTTATCCATGAAATACTGCCTCATGGAAGAAAATGTGTTATGTACTTACATTCCCTCATCTCTGGATAGCAGATGCTCCATCATGCACTACAGTTTAAAGCTGTAAGTGTTTTAAAGACAAACCAGTATGTATAGTTATCATTATTCCTACTTCTTAAACATTTTTCATAACAAGGTTTTGATGTTTGTGCAGCATTTAAGCACTAAATCATTTTATAATCCAGTCATGTATTTAGTTTAGCACATTGAACTCATGCATCATACCTTTATCATTTTTAACATCAGCCTATCAACTGATGCCTCTACTATAGGGGTAAATGTATTTATTTCTGATTACTTTTAATAACAGGTCATTAGGTTGTGATAAACCGAAGCAGCTGTTAAGCAAAGTGTTTTTTTTCCTGCGAAGGTCAGGGAGTTTATGAAAAAGTTGGTTGACATGCAGAGCCATTTGGAATACACTCTCTCTCTTCGTGACATGATTTGCATGAGTTATAGGAAGATGACTGAGCAGGAGCTGACTTTGGAAGAAAAGGTTTGCTGGCCGAGATGAAAATTATGCCATAAATAAGCCACATCATAGATATGCTCTCTATGTGCATATACGTGAAACAATGCAGTGTTTTGATCAAATCCCAAAAATATTACTTTTTTATGTCCTTCTGTTTGTGCTCTACATTTAGATGCTGGCATTGTGGGATAAATTTATTCCCCTCCTAAAGCAGGCAGATAGCCTTCTGTCCCAAAGCATTCCTCCTGTGGCTAATGCATTGGACACAATGTTCTCATTTTTGGTCTGTGATCTTAAAAACATAGTCTTTAAGGCCACCTCTGGGCCTTTCCTTGACCCGAGCCAGAATGCCAACGAGATGGTTTCCAACCTAAAGTACATGTGTGTACATGTGCAGACCCTAAGCACAAAGCTTGAGGAGCTTTACAGCAGCAGTCAACGCATGCAAGGTGAGTCAATGTAGAAACATTGTTTTGAATGATATATTTTAGGAAAACAAAGTGAATGGGCATGTTGATACATGTTAATACATTCACTGTGACAGTTACGCAGTGAATTGACAAATAGATGCGATGTAGTTAAAAAAACAACAACCTCTGACTGTTTTTGCATCTTATTAGAGCAACAACTGGATCTAACTACTCTGGCAGCAGATGTCCAGAAAGTCACAGCCCGTGAAGAGCTGTGGGAACTTAAAGCTGAGTGCACTGCATGGATGGAAGAGTGGAATCAACTACCACTTACTGAGGTAATGTGTCAAATCCTAATTTATCAGTTTAATGCCTAAGGAAATGAAATATCTAGGATATTAAGTTTTTGTTTGGTTTACTACATGATTAATTTGGAATGTTCTTCAGCCTTAAGTGACTCCTCTTAACTGATATATTTATTTCTTTGGAGCTGAAGTGTCTCATGCAGACCTATAAAATGTATGAATGTATTTATATGGATATTTGCACAGCTTTATATAACTGTAAAAACCTTAATGAGACTATCATACATCATTTTCTGCTGATCTGTCTTTATTGTTAGGTTGTGGTGTCACAAGCGCAGGAAAAAATTGCCGTCTGGGAAAATCAAACACTTTCTTTGACCCGCATCATCCCTACTGGTGATTTAGTCCTGAAGGAGATTTTAGGAGTCCTGGAAAGCTTAAACTACCAGGTTGAGATCTTGGCACAGCTGAAGACTTCCATGCTTAGGGAGAAACACTGGGAAATTATATTTCAAGGTTAGATACTTTGGTTATGTATATTTTACTGCATGCATTTTATGCTTTGTAGACCACAACATATCCTCAAATAGCCATCCTCCTTTTTTCCTTTTGTCATTTTACAACTACAAAGATTATTGTATTTTGGGTGAAGTTTATGTGTCAGAACAACACCAAATAGCACATCATTATGAAGTGGAAGGACAAGGATTTTGAGTTGGTACTTTGTAGAACCACCTTTGCATTAGATTTTATTTAAGGGTATCAGAGTCATGTGAGCTAAATACAAATAAACACAACACCTTTTGGATTTTTATTTTAAAAAAATATAAAAAACCTTATGTCATTTTTTCCACTTTACAATTATGTGCTACATGTTGGTCCATAACATGAAACCCCTGTAAAATATACAAGAATTTGTGATTGTAACTCTGCAACATGTGGAACTGTTTAAAGGGCATAAATACTTTTACAAGGCACTGTATATATGATTCCTAGAGCTAATATGAATAGCTAAATGAATTTTGTGTCACACAGGCATAGGCCTCCTGGATGTCCGAGAGAAAACAGTGACTGTTGGTCATTTCATGTCTGGATTAATGTCCAAATGCCACCGAGAACTAATTCACAAGGCGAGTAAACATTACAGAGAATATATCCATTTTATGGTACAGAATATATCTATTTTATATTCTGCTTGGGAAAACAGGCGTAATAATCTCCTAATTTGAACAGTACATTTTATATGATCAGATATGCAGGGAGGCACAAATGGAGTGGGAGTTAGAGAAGGGCTTCCAAACTATTTGTTTAAGATGGAAACAGAGACTCTTTCAGCTGGAAGAGTTTGCTGTCCCTGCTTGCTCTCACTGTGAGGCTCAGAATGGATTGAACAAAGAAATGATGCTCACAGAATCCTCCCTTTCCACTGTTCAAACGACCTGTCAATGCTCCTGCAATGATGCCAGATTCACCATCATCGGTGAGACTAAATAGAATCGACCATTTTAATAATTTAGAGGAAGCCTTTGATTTCACTGCACGCATTGCAGCAGATGGATTACTACACCGGCTTCCCTACCACTGGAATTTACGTTATAGCTATATGCTTCTACTTTCTCTCTCAGGTCTAGAAACACACTTTGCTGAGATACGAAAGGATTTGATAACACTTTCCATCATGTTGAAGTCTCCACACAGTGTGGAGTTCAGGCTGCAGTTAGAGGATTTGGTTAAGTCTCTAAAAGATCTTGGTAAAGTAGTGATTAAGAAAGTATGTTACAACGATTTTCTGTTTGTCCTTAACTCTTTAAAAAAACTGACATTTTTCTTCTTCTTTTAAAGCTAAGCTGCTTGATTTATTTGAAAGATACCAGCAAATGTGGGCCTTCCTGACAAAGACATTTAGAAAAACATCACATTATGACCAACGATTAGATCTGGTATGTCTTAATATGTACACAAGTTGAACACATCTCATTTTAAAGGCTTTGAGACACAATATTTTCATATTGAATATGTTGGGTTTTTTTTCAGCTAAAGTCTTTTCAACAAGTTGATGATGCTTTTAAAAACATTATGCACTCAGTCTCAAAAGATCTACATGTGTGGAACTTTGTTTGCTCTGAGTTGGATCACAAACATGATGGTCATAGCCTTTCCAAGACTCTCATGGACGGTTTGTTTGCAATGGAAGGCATTTCCAACCAAATGGATAATCTTTTTCAAACCTTTCGTGAGCAGTTTCCAAGACTCTGTTTCTTGAGTGAGAGGGAGATAATACAGCTACTGTCTTTTCACCCATTGGTATTAAAACAACAATGCTTTTTACGCAAATGCTTCAAAGGTGTACATCAGCTTGAAGTGGAGCATAAAAGATTGTCCAATACAAGCAATCTGAAGAGCTTTAGACCTTCATCTGAAAATCCAGAAGAGATGAACGTTCTGGGTGTTTTTGGCAGCCTCCAGGAACACATTGCTTTTCAGCCTTCTCTGGGTCCAAACCCTGATACCCTGGTTTGGCTATGTGCCTTTGAGAAACACTTGAAATTGTCAATGGTCAAGCTCATAAAACAATGTGCAGTGCTAAGAAGCCAGCTTGAATCAATCAGTGAAGATTTAACTTACAACAGTACAGTAGGCCCTCAGTCGTGCAACGCAGATAAGCTGGAAAATGCACACCCTTTGTTAGAGTTGCTTTTGGATTTTCCACTTCAATGTCTGCTGGTGGTTGAGGAGACATTCTGGTGCCGAGGTGTTCTGCAGGCTTTAAAACAAGGAAGTCGACTAAAGTTGAGCAATCTCAAGACATACAACTCTACAAAACTGAAGATCCTCGGCAATGTGATCAGGAATAGAGTCCTAGGCTCCGAAAATAAATCTTTGATTTCCAAATATGCAATGATGTGTTTGCATGCTTTAGTACAACTTGCAATGAATCATGGACAGCAGCTGTCTCGACTCATGGACCTACCAGGGGTGCTTGAGACATCTTTCGAGTGGCTAAGCACGATGAAGTATCATATCAACTCAGAAGATGAGATTCTGGAATGCAGAGATAATCCATCATGTTATGTGGATGTTTTGAACCACCATTTCCAGTATGGCTTTGAGTATTATGGACCAGATGACTGGTTGATGGTGCATACTCCCTCAACAGAAAAGGCAACTCTTGGGATTGTTCTTGCTCTGACAAGGTACAGGTCTGGGTTTGTGAGTGGACCTTCCATGTCTGGGAGAACACATACTGTAATCCAGTTGGCAAAAGCACTCGGACAGCTGGTTGTGGTAAGGCAGTGCTCCCCAAGCATGGGATCTGCTGTTGTTCAGCGGATGTTGCTGGGTGCCATTCAGGCAGGAGTTTGGCTTTTGTTGGAATCTGTGGACTTACTATCACAAGGTGTCCTTTCTGGACTAGGGCAGCTTCTAAATGACATACACCAGTACTACTTGAATCTACAAAGAAATAAGAATCAAAGGCTAAACAAGGTGCCAGAGTGTAAAACTGCAGCCAGGGTCACAGGTTGCATAAACATTTCGGATCCGGAATGCTGTTTTGAGCTTTTAGGGAAAAGAATCTTTCCCAACCCAAGCTATGGATGTGTTGTTAGCTCATCAAATCAGTATGCATCAAAGGTTCCAGACAGCCTACGATTTGCTGCCAGACCTGTTTCATTGGCACACCCAGATTACAGAATAGTTGCTGAAGTGACCCTGGCTTCCATTGGTTTCTTAGAAGCAATGTCTTTAAGTCATCGTCTGGTGTGCCTGATCACCATGATCAAAGATTCTGAATGCCTGCCTGATTTATTCAGCGACGATCAAAGCTGTTTTCTTGTTGTCTTGCAAAAGATCATCTCTGCCTCAGAAATATACTTACACCATGCTGTTAGTCAGCGAGAAACTTCTGTTCAGCCTAAAGTAATGGCTGCTGAACACAGTGAGCTTTTGTCTGTAGAAAGTTTGTCTGACAAACATTTTGGGGAAGACAGAAAAGAAACTACAAAGCTTCCAAAGGTACAAAGTTCTCAGCTCTCTGTTATACAGGCTTTGATGGAGGAAACAGCGATTGTCAAAGCCATTCTTTCTGTTTTGATACCTGAGCACAAGAAAGCCTCACAATTCTGCACCATTCTCAAGGACACATTTCCTATAGCGTCTCAGTTTCCAGATTATAAGAGATATATTCAAGATAGAGAGAAAAATCAACTTCAAGATGCAGTTGTAGAAGAACTGAAAGAAGCACACCTCTATTGCGACATGGAAGTAATAAACCAAGTCCTTACTCTGTACCAGGCACTGAAGTTCTCTCAAACAGTCATTCTTACTGGCCCCTCGGGTAATGGGAAAACAACTTGTTACAGCATTCTGGCTGGGGCACTAAATAGACTGGCTAGCACAAATGTTGTACAGGGAACGAAGGGTATAAATAACAGAGATGACTCACATGTAGATCCACAGATCCCTGCATTGAACTGGTGCTACGTTGACACTTTGGTCCTGTTTCCTAATGCTATGTCACATGATGAGCTATTTGGCTGTTCCTGTGAAAAAACAGAATGGAAAGAAGGAGCTGTCACAAAAGTGCTGAAAGATTCAGGACGATGTGATCTAACGTGTTTTGAGATCTATAAAAATGAGATAGACAGCAAAGAGACATCATTAGTGAAGTGGTTGGTAATGGATGGAGAGCCCGTGGGTCAGCCTTGCTGGTTAGATTACTTAACCACACTGTGCAGTTCCCCGGATCCACATCTGTGTCTGTCATCAGGTGAAACGGTGTTATTACCGTCACAACTGAATCTACTCTTTGAGATGACTGACCTACGAGATGCAAGTCCCTCCACTGTGACCCGCTGTGGCCTTGTTTATTTCACACAGACTGATCTGTGGAAGGCCATATGGAGGAGTGAACTGGATGCTCTCTCGACTGAGTATAAACTGGATCAAGTAGTCCAGAAAATGTGGAATCGAATGGCAAACGACCTTTTCGCCAACACGCTGAGTTTTCTTGGGCAGCATGCTTTAACGTCTGCCAATCATTTTGAAAGGGGGTCATGTGAAAACTATGGCATACAAGAAATCACATCGTTTGTCAGGATCCTGCGAGCTCTTCTGGAACATTTTGTAAAGGAACTACAAAAACCAAACACAATACTTCAAAAAGACAAAAGAGGTATGATAATCACAACAGATGAGCTGAGAACCTTGTGATAGTCATGGTATTTTTCATTTTCATATTGTGAAACTTACTTGTCTATCACTCACATGGGTCTTTAGGGGGAACCAATCACCCAAGCACCAATGGTCAAGAGGAAGGAGAGCTGTTCACCAGAAACATCTTCTTGGTGGCTTATGTTTGGGGATTTGGTGGACACCTGCATTCTCGGTACCAAAATCTTTATGGAACCTTTTAATTTATTTGTTTGCTTATGTGTTAACCAGTTTTACTAAATATCTCTACTTTTATTTGTAACAAAAGTTTTTTTTAAACCTTTCTGTGATTTTTCAGGCATTGGCCACAATTTGACTTGTTAGCTCGCCAAGTGCTGTTTGCTTCCAGGTACAAAATTCAAGTTCCAGATCAAGACAGTTTATTTCAACACTTTATTGACAATAACAGTAAAAGGTCTCCCAGTGAAACACACTTAACAGATTTCATCACCCCAAAGGTTAGTTCATAATATTGAACCAGCAATTGTGAAAATAAATATGACATTTAACTTATCTATTTTCCAATGTATTTACACAGTTTTGGGCATACCGGCATCTTCTGAACTTAATGTTGGAGGCAAACCAGCCAGTGTTACTTGCAGGAGAGCCATGTTCTGGGAAAACTACTCTGAGCAACAGATTGTTAGGTTTTGATCAGCCTTACATTAACCTTGCAGCAAGTCAACTCCTGAGCTCTAGAGACCTGCGCATCATACTAAAAAGTATCTGCACCCAGAGGAACTGTAAAGATAATGTGTGTTCAACAAAAAAACAGCCAAGTCTACTTCTGTTTGTGGATGATTTGCATGAAACCCCCTGTGGTAAGAAAAAATATTCTGGATATCACATTTCATGGATCAAAAGCTTTTGAAAATAATATATCTGTTACTTTTATTGGAAGATGTGTTTGGAAAAGCATCAACAGCTTTGGAGACACTACGTCAAAGTATGTCAAAGGGAGAGGTTCTGACATTTGACTCCTACGTTTTTGAGTCTCTGGGTTCTGGAGCTGTAAGCTATTTGGCTACGACTAATATCTCCAGACTGGATGATCTTGGGAGTCATGGAATATCTTTACGACTTTCACGACTCTTCTCCATTTTTGTGCTCCCTAGCCTATCCCAAGATGCTTTTTTGTTTTTTAATACTCCAAGGCTAAACATGTGGCTCAGAGAAATGCCACTAACTTGCAGTGCTGAGGAAATGTCAAACTGTATCATCACTGCAACTAAAAATCTTTATGATGCTGTATGTGACCAGTTTCAGCCCACTGCACAGAGGCCCTTCTTATTTTCTCATCATGACATACAGAAGGTGTTTTCAGGGATGTACCTGTGGAACCACGGCATCTTAAACACAGAAACCCAGAAAGACAAACACTTACCTGCAGGCTCTCCACCATCCCCATCATCTGCTTCAGTAGCACTGCTTAACATAGTACATCTCTGGATGCATGAGTGCATGCGTACCTTCAGTGATAGGCTCTGCTCAGAGGATGAAATGAATATCATTCTGTCACTCGTTGGCAGGACAGCAGCAACCCATTATGGATGTCACTTTATTGAAGAAAGTCATATGGAGACATTGGAAGTTGAAGATGTTCAAACGTTACTTGTGGAGACTGAATGCGTTTCTCATGCAGTAGGTCAGAATTTTGATGCTACAAATCTGCATCAAGGGGAGGGTCTAGCAGGACTGTCTGGCCTTCAGAAGGTCCATGCAGAATCTAGAGATTTTTCCACAGAGAAGGCAAGCCTAAAAAGTCACACTGTCCAACCAGAGATGTTTAAGCACATGGAGGGAGAAATGACTAGGCGTGTGTATGCTCCTGAGCTCTTTGAGGCCTTGAAATCTGTGAAGCAGCAGCAAAACATTAAAGATAGTTGCTTGTATCAGCAGCAAGACTTTGATGTACTACAGCAAAAGCTGCGTGCATTTATAGATAGAGAAGTCAATGATGTCGATAACATAACAAGCAGATACATTGTGCACAGACAGGGTATGAGTCAGCTACTACACATCCTCAGGGCTTTGCTCCTACCTGGAGGTCATGGAGTACTGATTGGTTCAGAAAGGAGAACAGGGCGTAAAACTGCTGTACGTTTAGCTGCCCACATCACAGGTTATCAGTTAATTGAGTTAGATTCTAGTAATGAGACCGAGTTCCATCAAATCCTAAAACAAGCAAGGAATAAAACCAATATGGATGGAGTTAAAGTCATCATACTGGTCCATGAAAACATCAGTCCATCTGTGAGAGAAGAATTACTGATGGTAATGGCACAGAAGGCCTGCTCAGTGCTTTACAGAGAGGAAAATCTGAGTAGCCATGTTTTCAGAGTGACATCTCTGAAAGACTCAAGGCAATACCTGATGGACAACTGGATAAATGAAAAGTAAGTGGAAGTTTACTATTTAGTCATTGTGCAAAAGCTAGTACTTGTTATTATTCAAAGAATACACCAATCAGGCATATGTTTATGACCAGAATAGGCACACTAACTCCAAATTGGGATGCACTGTGTAGTCTCACACTTTTCTGTCACTTCCAGCTATAACAATTTAGCAATATATGCTATAGTACAGTAGCTCCTCTGTTTAATGCAACACACAGGCCAGCTTTTGCTCCATATATCAACCAATAAGTCTTAAAAGGTCCCCTAGAGCTGCAGTTTTGCAGATATTCTAAAACAATTATCTACCCGTCACTATTTAACCCTTTTAAACTTGAAGAAAACATTTCCCTCCTTTTTTCCTGCTCCTAACACCAACTAGCATCAACTTAGAGGACAAAATATTCACATTCTGCCTAGTATTCCTTACCCTTCAACATGTACCATGATGTACAGGTAATTAGTTGGTCATAATGCCTGATCAGCATCCCTCTTTAAAGTGACTTTCTATCTAAACTTGTTCTGTGTTCATTTTTTTTAAACTGCACTAGTGTGAGTTGTGTGAGTAGTGTTGTACGGCTGGAATAAATTTGTTCATAAATTGCTGGTTTGTGTGTGAACTGTGTAATCTGTTTCTCTGTGGTCAAGGTCTTTGGTTGGAGATTACAAAAATGTCCACGTGTTCCTGCTGATGCCTTTTACCAAAATAGTAAACAGTGAAATACCTGCAAACAAAGAAACACAGGGTTGGAGTGTAAGTGCTGGAATATCAGTTGTCTGTATTAAGAATTGTGTTTCCGTCCACTTTCATATTTAAACGGTCCAAAATGCATAACTTACTTAAAAAAGGCACATTTTAAGATCAACTGCATGATCGTGCGTAAAGGTGTCAGATCTACTGTATTTACTATACATGAAATCATTAACAAGATTAAAAAAAACTTCAAGGCACATAACATAATGACTCCTGACAATGACAATATGTTATTTTCTGCACTTTTTTACGTTCTAGGCACAAATGGCCAAGGCCCTGAAGCTCAGCTGCTGTGTGGAAGTTTACCAGCCATGGTCTAGTCAGTCTTTGGCAGAACTAGCTATTCAGTGCCTCAGAATGTGTCCTTATGAAAGTGAGTCACAACACTGAAGTTCATCTGTTTCTACTTTGTTTTTACTTTTTTTGTCTCTACCAAAACATTAACTCTTTGGTGTCGTTTTCTAAAAAGTGACCAAAGTATGCTCAGAGGATAGTTTATCTGTGGCCATGTCAGGAATCCATCAGTCTGCATGCCAGCATGCTTCGCTCTGCCTAAAATCTCAGCCATTCAGCCCTCCAACTTATCTGGAGTTTATCGCCTGCTTTGGTTTCCTTTGCAACAAACTGTACAACTGCTGGCAAAGCAAACACGACAGGTAACTGCTCTTAAATCAAGATAGTAGCTTTTTAACAGTGTTTGTGGGATTAGAAGCCCTGCACTGGCATTAACAATCCCAGATTACAGTAAAGTTCCTGAAGTTACTTGTTTTTATTGACTATTTGTTTCACAGTCTAAATCCCATTTCCTGGGGTTATCCCTCCCCTTCCCCCTGTCTATTGGCAGTTAACTCAGGGAGTGGGTAAAATGTCCCACTAAGAAATGGGACACTATTTCAAGAAGCCAATCCATAATTGTTCTTCCTGGTTTCTTGTACGTGGACGTATGTAATTTAATATGACCATGGAGATATTAATAGCAATCTTCAGTAATCAACCCTGCCGCAGACATCAGCATACATTATTTTTTATGCTTGTTAAAGAAGCATAAAATATAATTCCCAATGTAAGCTTGTGAAAAATAAATCAAATATACTTAGAATATATATTTTTTAACAAATATTGCCAGTGTAAAAATAAAACATACTATATGGTGTATAGTTTTTATAGAAAGACAGATGTGAGCTATACAAATATTCAAACATACTAAACATTCTAATTATTATTCTGACTGCACGTATACTATAATATATGAAAATTTTATATATTAACATTACGGTACATAGATTTTTCTCTAGGGTAATGCACGGTAAGAATATTTTAAACTGATTCAGTTATTGCAATGATGAATTTTAAACAAATATGCAATTTTTTTCTTTTTTTGCTGATTGAGAAAAACTGAAAATAATATCAAACAAAATATATTTTACATCACACTACACATTATATGGGTGTTGCAAGGTCAAAATATTTAAGTAAAAAAAAAATCTTGTATGCTGATTAGCAACAGTTAACAGTAATATTAAATGCTATTAATCAACCAATCAATGATTTTTATTTTCACAGAGAGGAAAATTAAACAAACTGTCAACGTTTGAGGTTGTGTGGGACCAAAACACAGACAAACACTGGGTAACAGCATGATGAGGAAAAGGTTCTTCTTTTAATGAAAAGGTTTCCAAAAAACGTACATAGGTTGACAACAAGAAGATGCGGATAATCAGCAGGGAACAGCAAGGTAGTTAGTGAAAATGAGAATCATTGGGTTTTTAAACAGACCGAAGTGCAATGTGGAACCAGTGAGAAAGGGAGGCAGGTAATCAGATGAATACTGAACAGGTGTGAGATGCAAGCTGCAGGGAGCTGAGGGGGATGTATCTGAAGAAAACTAATTAACAGGGAAACTACAACTAGATAAAAAAATCTCAGGGAACAGATCTAAGAAAACTATTAACAAACAAGTATAGGAATCTGGAAAGTAAAAACTAACAAACGTAACCTCAGAACATCAGGGAACCGAACTGAGAAATATAAACAAACACAAAGTGACAGGCTGCAACTAATGGCCTAACAGAAAGGAAATAAAACACGAGAGACTGAAAGAAAAGAGAAATGGACTGACATAATAAAACCTGTGAAAAGTAGATCTCAAGGGAAACACAAGAATCTAGGCAGTGATAACTAAACATAAGTAAACAACTAATCTAGAAGAAACAGAAAAACACTTGACACAGAAAAAGTAAACCAAAAGACCCAAAATGGCTGATCCTGCCACAAACAGGTCCTCTGACACAAGTAAAATGGAATATAAACTGTGTATTTACAGTGTATTTTACAAATACAGTGTATATAGTGTATTTACAACTCCCTTAAACCCCACAAACATATCCCTGCATGTAGTATGTTAAAAAGTATAAATGCCAATGTAGACCTTACATAATGAAAATCTCACACCTAATTACTACATCTTTGTTCATTCAGAGATCAGATGTCTTGTCAAAAGCATTCTGAAAGTTCATCCATAGTAAAACAGTTGTATTTTTCAGAATTGCTACGACTCTGACTCGTTTGGATGTTGTGAACAACAGATCGGAACTGTGTAAAGTACATTTAAAACAACTACAACAACAGATTGATGAAACACGGCAGGTAATGTAGAACAATTTAACATCCTTTCATTCTAAGATCACAGTTCTGCTTGGCTGTCATTAGAATATTTTTAGAGGTTTTTTTTTAAACAGATGTGTAACTCTGTAGTTTACTTTAGTAATGCGTACTATAAAACATCTGCAGAATGTGCTAGTTTTAATTTTATCAAATTGCTTTATTTTTGTCTCTCTCGCCGAAAGCTTGACAAAGAGCTTCTGGGAGTTTTAGAAGAGAATAAGATTCAGCATGAAACAGCTTTGGAGAGATGTGCTGCTGGGGAGAGCAAACTGAATTACCTAGAAGAGCAGATTGCACAGTCTGAAAATCTGGTAATTTTTGTTTTAGAAATAAAGATTTGAAAAGTCTGGCATACACAATGTATTCAGCCCAGCTGAGTCAGTATTTGGTTATTGGTTAGTTTTCTGTCACACATACATGCAAGCCAGAAAATTACATTTTTGTCTCATATGACCATAGCCTTCAACAAAGGCTTTTGTGCTAATTGTCTATAAAGACCACATTTGTCAAGTGGATAACTACTAGTTTTTCTGTCAACAAAGTCTCCCACCTGAGTTGTGGATGTCTGCAGCTACTCCAGAGGTCCCATGGGGCTCAGTGTAATAAAGCTCAAATACTTTTGCAAGACATTGTATAATGTATCTTGCAAAATATAATAGCTTGCATTTTGTAATGGACGCTATCCATAGAACATTTCTGAACATTTAGTAGTACAGGTCCTTCTCAAAATATTAGCATATTGTGATAAAGTTCATTATTTTCCATAATGTCATGATGAAAATTTAACATTCATATATTTTAGATTCATTGCACACTAACTGAAATATTTCAGGTC
>JAHUTJ010025707.1:0-22356 GCA_036250325.1 Characodon lateralis | reverse complement strand
AAACTGTGCTCTTACCCTGCTAATTGAACCTTCACACTCTGCTCTTACTGGTGCAATGTGCAATCAATGAAGACTGGCTACCAGGCTGGTCCAATTTAGCCATGAAACCTCTCACACTAAAATGACAAGTGCTTCAGTTTCATTGTCCAACCCCTGTAGGTGCATCTCTATAAATTAGAATACATCATAAAAATAATTTAGTTCAGTAATCCAATCAAAAAGTACAATTCATTTAGATTTATCACAAACAGATGATGTATTTTAATAGCTTATTTCTGTTAATTTTGATGGATACGGTTTACAGCTAATGTAAATCCAAAATAAAACTTCTAAAAAAAACTAGAACATTACATACAGCAGAGTATATAAACTAGGAGGTGATCAGCTGGAAACTGATAAGGTGATGCTTTAAGCTTTGCTTTAAAATTCTAATTATCCTGGTTGCTTTTTCATTGTTTTTCACTTCGTCCTTCCACTCAACTTTCCGTTAATATGACTGGAAACACCCCTTATAATATGTCAATAGCAACAGATTTCAGTTTGAAATCCCTTTTTACTTAGTGTCACATTTTATTTTAATAGCTTTCAGTTTTACAGATTACATAGCAGGACTGATGATTACCTTTTGGGGTGCTGTGAAGGGGTCTCTCATTGTTCCATTTAGGCTTGACATCCAAATCATTATCCTCACTGTCAGAGGAGTGGGAGGAGGCGTAGGAGGAGCTGTGTTCATCAACAGACAACTCACTGTCTGAGTCAGAGTCTGCTGGAAATAGGAAAGGAAGGACCTCTATCACACAAACCCAGGGATAAATGTGCCATAACATAATTATCTATGAGCACATAAATACGCTCACCATCTCCTTTGGTACCATTTCTGTGGAAAAGAGGTCCATCTAGATCTGTGTGTCCTTTAGCTGTTCCTGAGGAGCTGGGCTTCTGACCCGACTCCTCCCTATAAAGATCCGGACGGATAACAAAGGGATACAGATAGAGGAGGCAGGAGGTAAAAACAGGAGTGAAGAGTAGAGGTTAGGAGGTATTTAGAGGAAGCAGAGAAGTACAGCATTACTGGAAGTTAATTCAAGCCTCAACTTGTCGTTTTCGTCAACTAATGTTCAAGAGCTGAAACATCACACATCTCTCATTACCAAACATCTGCCCCTGTTGCTTGCTTTGACGGAACTAAAATGAAAATGTCTCCAGGTCAGGTGAATGTAAATACATTAACAGAAATAAAATAAGCCACTAATGGAGGATTTATGGCCAACTAATTGCTGAACAATAACTGGTGCTATCTTCACGCGAGCAACAAGTTTGAGCTTTTTAGTCCAAAACATAAATTATGTTTAGATTCCAGTCCCTGCTGATCATAAATAACTAGCTGATGAGTCAAAAACACATTTTAATTTTCTTTTGTTCTCTCTAGTTGCAGCCGTTTATTCCAGGATTGAGAAATTTGCTGGAGGGAAAATTTGCTACCGGAGACTCTGAGCTGTCTGATGGCTGATCTGAGAGAAGCTTCTGGAAGCAGCTGAGAACTTGCAAACCGCTGCAGGGAGGAAGTGTAAATGTCTGCATTACAGTCCCACTTATACAGGTATAGTCACTTTCTCCTCCTCCCCACTTTTTCAATTTCTCCTCTCCCTGTTTTACACCCTGTGTTTTAACCAATAATGTAATATATTGCATTATAACACCAATAATGTAAGTTAATACATAATTGGAGCAGCATTGAAAAGATAATAGTACATCAAATAATTCTATTTTATATTTTTGAATTGAATTGAAATCATTAGACAACTGAACATGTCTCCAAAATGTAAGATCTTTTTCACTGCGCTCCTTCATAAACTGCGTTTGGAGTAATGTCTTCTTCCTCACTGAGCGGCCTTTAAGCCCATATCAGTAACTTCAAAGGCAATCTCATTTTATTTGCCAACATGGCTAATGTCTATAACCTGCAGCAAACTTTATTCTAGAATATTTTAGTAAAAAAGAAGTTG
This sequence comes from Characodon lateralis, assembly GCA_036250325.1. Classification (NCBI taxonomy): domain Eukaryota; kingdom Metazoa; phylum Chordata; class Actinopteri; order Cyprinodontiformes; family Goodeidae; genus Characodon; species Characodon lateralis. The sequence goes on along the minus strand of JAHUTJ010025707.1, from coordinate 20,350 downwards.
ATTAAACAATTGCTAGGGCTTAACATTACAAAAGAGGGCAACACTGGATTTATATTTACTGTGTTGCTGCCTGAAAGAGTTACCATTAGTGAGCAAAAGCTATGCACACTAAACAGCTTCTTAGCTAAATGTCTTTATTTTTGCTAACATGGCTTATTAGCCCAAACTTGCAGCTGAGGTTCATGTCATCTTATGTTTGCAGTAAAATAGTTCAGGACACAGTGACAAAAAGAGCTGACCAGTCAAAAATTATTCATGAAGATGTTGCTACACCAAAACAGCTAGAATGAGTGAGAAAAGGCTATGCTACATATGCTAAGCCAAAACAAAGACTCAAGATTTTACCACTGTAAATCACAATATCTAGATGTATGTCACACCAAATTGAAAACACATTAGGCACAACATTTTGTTTTTAAAACACCAGAACAACAAAATCCTTTTGTTTTTGCTAGCAGAATGCTAGAACTGCTCTAGTTCAAAGCAATGTAATGAAATGATACAACTGTTTTAATAATAGTTATCCAAATAACTTTTGGTTCTAGTGTGTTAAATCAATTTTATATATATATTCCTTAAACAACTTAACGGTATAATGCTCATGCAAACAATAATAGCGAATGCTAACAGTTGTTATGTTATGAGATATAGTTTCATTTTGTTGCATAAAACAATACTACAAATGGCAACAATTTACAAAAATAGTAATTGGACACAGCTGCGTTGTGCGTTTTATAGGTTTTATTAAGAGTGGAAATTTGGTCCATTGTGTTTGTACTGGGTTTTCAAAATAAGGCCACAAGCTATGCATGGAGAATCTCAGCGTGGTCATTCAATGCAGGTGCCATCACATAGCAGCATGCATGTGAGAGAAACAGACGAAAAGAGAGAAACCTTCAATAATGTAGAAAATGTGACTTAGCAGGAGTTTGGATAATGTAGATAATCATAACTAAACAACAAACAGTCTGCATAGCAGCAGATTGCAAAGCGCTTTGTGTGCGTTAGTAAATTTTAGATATTTGACGCATCAGCGGACAAGCCAAAAGGAGGAACAAAGACAGAAATCACCAAACAGCGACACAGTGATCATGCAGGGCTGTAGTAAAAGCAGCCATGCAGTCAGTGGGCGTGGTGTACCTGAGTGCATAAGCCAAGTAGCTGCTGCGGCTCTTGGCTGACCTGAGTGTACTGTCCAAGGAGACGTTAGACTCGCCGATGGCTGTGCGATACAGCGGGCCATCCTCTGCGTATGTGTTGCAGTTGAGAGAGCGCTGAGGATTGAGAACAAAAGTGAATTTATTTTAAAAAGTATTGCAGATCTTCTAGGTTAGATTTCATATAGCTACTAAATGCATTTCTTAATAAAGAAATAAATCCACTTACAGTGAGTAAGGAAGCCCTTGTGGTGCTGGAGTCATCCTGTACAGTCTTTTTACCTGTGAAGACATTCTTGAGGTTTTTCCTCACTTCTTTGTTGAAGATCACATGGAAGAAGAAGATAAAGACACCCTGTGGAAGACATTTAAAACGCTATAAATTGCCATGCTGAAACCCGTTTTTAATCAAAAAGTTACATTTAAATAGGAATAGGTGTGTTAAGAAGTCGCATAGATTTACCTGCAAGCAACTGAAGATGGCAAACAGATAGTGAAAAGTCATTACGTCACTGTTGACTGCCATGAGACCAAGCAGCCAGGTGGCACTGATGAGTAGCAGGAGGAGGAATGCCATACGCAGTGCAGGACTGAGTTTAAGTGAATAAACAGTAGAGTTACGTGAAGGACTGAATGCTGTGATATATGTGGAATGGTTAATGTGACCAAGACACTTACATAGCTCCTGACCTCTCCACAACCTTCTGCCTTCGACCACAGGAAGCCTTTGCGGCTAAAATGAAGATCACTATGTTCACCTTCAATCAGGAGAAGAAAAAAACTGTTTATTTGCAGAACAGTTTGCTTATTTTTCTTATTTTACTGTACTTCGTTGATGCACATTCCTTTAGGGTGCTTTAGGGAACCTACATTTTGAGACATCTTTGGGATAAAAACAGGAAATCTGGAGAAATTTAGTGCATTCACTTCAGTGGATATATATGTCATATGACAAAATTGCAAATATGTTTTTGCAAAAAATATCATGATTTATAGGCTATGTGGAGTATGTAAATAAATGTATTAGTTTTATGCACTGGTTTATCATCCATACACACTTTCTGTTAAATTATATTTAGTTAACCTGTCCAGGGACTACAGGTGGAAATTAGCATTTCTGCTACAACCTGGCATCATGCATTTTTCCTTTTGAAAAGGTCAATGAAGTGTTGTGTTTTGTCCCTGTGTAAATAAAAAGGTCAACATCATCAAAAGTAGCTATTATCATGATGAAACTGCGATAATGTCATGCACTTACAAGAACAACCACAAAGATGGGTCCTGCGAAGCTCCAGATGAGTGTATCATGCACAGAAAGCCAGCAGAAATCTGGATTTCCATAACCCTGAGGATCAAGGCCGACCGCCAAACCTACACACAACGACACACACAAATAAATAAATAAATAAATAAATGCCACAATTATTTTTTCAAACATCAAAATGTCTGTAAAGTTATATGTCTTTCAGGCACTGTTCTCATTGGCTGGTTCTCTGTGATATGTGTCTTAGATGGAAATGTAGTATTAGTTCTAACAAATAGTAACATCTCAGTCATGCTAAAAGTCATGCTAAAAGAGCGACCATGAATCAACAAATCTAGACTACACGTGCAAAACAAATTACTTAAATCCCAAAAACTGTAGCTATTTTTATTTTCTTATTTGCTGTAAAATTGTTGTCAATTAAACACTTTACCATATTGTAATTATTTGTTCACAAAATGGGGACCGCTAGACTTAGCATGGCCAGCCTATTGTCACTGCATTTGCTAGCATGGCTTATCTCCCAAAATCTTCAGCTAATGCTAATAGCTGTTATTATTTCACCTGTAAACTCTCTTATGAAAATGTTCAACCTTCACATAGATACCGTGCCCTTCACATTTAGTGCATCCCCTTGGACAAAGACTCAGGGGTCCAATCATTTTTGGCTACTCCTCATAATGGGTAAGACAGGAGAATATGCATTTCATATAAGGTGTGCAGTGAAGTAAGCAGGATGGTAACTCACTACAATAGTAGAGTGCAGGAAAGTGCAGGAAATTTTAGGGTGCTACTGGAATAAACAAAGGATTTATTACAAGGCGTTTTACACATCTTTACAATTGAAGCCAGAAACTGTGGAGGGCACTGTATCTGAATGCTACCCCATACTGTCCAAACGGGCTATAGGTGCTAACTCCATTAGGATCCGTGTCTCCACAGTTTGACCCTTGCTGACCATCTGCCTTGTCTCTGAGTGTGCGTCTCACCGGTGATGATAGCCGGTATGCCCCAGCCGATGGCGTAGTAGAACCTCATGTGGCCGTGGTTGATGTTCCGCAGCTCGGTCAGCATGCGGTAGATGTGCAGCCCCTCCACGAACATCCAAGCGAACGTGCACATGTAGAAGTAGTGGAGGAGGATGGCTATCACCGTGCACACAAACTGGCAGGAGAAGGGCGAGGAGGGAAAAAAAAAAGAAATTTAGGGTGAGTAGAGCAAAGCCATTCTTCAATCTTTGCAACAGCTTTGTGTTTTTACAGCCTATTCCAGTTCAATAACATCCTAATCCTAATTCTAGCCTTTTACATCTCACCAAATCAGATTCAGGATTATTAAAAACATCCCTAAGAAGAAATAATTAACTATTAATGATTAGTTTTCTAGCTGCTCTGCTACAGCTTAAGCAGTAGAGCCTCTCGCCATTGCTTTTTTGCTTTTCCTCCCATCTCAATCATCTGTTGCCACCTAACAGGAATGCAGTATGTCAGGGAATGTCCTAACAGTTGCTATATAGCATATCTAAGCAACTCTATGTACGTCTGCATAGATCAGAGAGGGAGAAAGGGAGAAGCTGCTCTGACAGATTATAAATCTTGCAGCACATAGCCAAGGGCACGACCTGACAGCATTTACCAAGTTGGATGTGCCCTCACACACACACTTATATGCCTAGACTCAAAATGCACAATCTGCACCAAATGCAAGAAAGAAAGATTAATACGTTTAAGTTTGTAGCTGAAATTCAAAAAGGTGCAAATAATTTGACACATGCAAAAGTTAAATCACAAATCGGTGAAAGCTGGGACATTCTACAAAAAGTAAATACCTTTTTTAGCTAATCTGGTGCTGTATGTCTTATTTTTTAACCTGCTGCATTAGTCTGCACTGGTGAATGATCGTTATGGTTGCTAGAGCTGAAAGCATGCCCACAAACCTTACCTTACAGTAATGGCAGGTGAAAAAAACCCTTAGGCCTTTTTTTCAGTCAAATTAATCATCATATGAGCAGAGATTATTTTACTGTTGCTCAAAACGGCAAACATTCTCCACGTTGTGGGTCCATTCAGGGCAGGGCCTGCTGAATTGTTGTGCACCTGTCGATGACGGTGTACATTGGAAAGTCCTCTGGGACTGTAACTGGAACTGTGCGCTTTGGTCAGATGAGAGGATGACTGAGAAGTTGAAAAAGTAAACACTCCAGCTCGGTCTGGTGTGACACAAAGATAATTATGTTGGAAAGCGCCTCATGCCCACTGTTAAGTATTGTGAAGGATCTGTGATGATCCTGGGAGCCTTGTTAGAGTGGCCTTGTAAACTCTTAGAAATATAAGAAGATTTTCATAAAAATCTTGCAGAATCTACCAGAAAACTGAAAATGGGTCATCGCTGGGTTTGTAAGCAGGATAAGGATTCTAAACATAAGGCTAACCCAACACAGAATTGGTTTACCAGACTCCAAATCAATGTTGTTTTATAGCCATCTTAGTTTCTAGACCTAAATCTTACAGAAATCCTAAAGAAAAGAGTTATGAATGATGAATGCACTCAAATTAAGGGTTATGTAGATTCTCCCACAGGAGTGTCAAGAGCTCTGTACATTAATTCTTTAAAGCTGAACTATGGTATTTAATCATCCTAGATTTTCTAATCTCACAGCCGTTTGCATATAAACAAAGAATAACTCACCAATTAAAAAACAAAATCATTTCTATTTCTGCACTGTAGGCATGCAAAAGATGTATCCAGTTAAAGCTGAGAAGTTGTATTAGGAAAGCTATGCCAGGATCTACCACCCTGAGGCCTCCCTCTGCAGCCAGGTAACAGTCGGAGCATGCCTACACTGATTGGTGTGTACATACATGCGTGAATCCCACTGTGAGAGCCAACAGACGTGAAAGACACTTCATCAAATGTGTGTGTGAGCACATGTGTGAATCTGGTCACAATATAGTACCAACTCTATGTCAGACTGGATTAGCCTGTTTGGATTTACTCCTTTAAAATAAAAACAAAGAACACCTGACACACATTTTAATATAAGTGTTTAACAAGGTAGTAATCAGCATATTATGGAAAACATAATGATTTTTCGCCTACATGCAAAATTGTATGTGTGATGGAATATTAACACTGCACATCACCCTGAACACAGAATGAAACATGGTGGTTGCAGTATCATGGTTCAAACCTGAATCCAATTGAGAATCTGAGGCAAGACTTCAAAACCATTATTCACAGACTTGCACTTGTCATTGCACGAAAAGTTGGTTTTACAACCTATTGACTCAGGAGGTATGAATACAAATAACCACAACACTTTTCAGATCTTCATTTGTAAAACATTTTGTATTTCATTTCCTTTTGCTTTCATTTCACAGTTATGCATCACTTTTTTGTTTCCTTATCTCAACAAACCCTAATAAAACCCATTGAACTTTGAGGTTGTAATGTGACAAAGTGTGAAAAGTGGTGTAGAAGGTGTGAAATGAAACTAAACTGACCATGTTGTCTGTCTGATTGATGCCGAGCAGGAAGACTAGCTCAGAGAAGAAGAGTGTTGCCACCAGGTTCCTGTGGATGGCGTGCAGGTTGGAGCGAAGTCGGTGCAGGAGGCACAACAGGATGAAGGTGAGGAGGAGGAGGAACAGAGAGACGGACACTGAGGTGTAAGTGACGATCTTCAGTGGGAGGACATCACCATGCTGGTTGGAGAACAAAACAAAGATTTCACATCAAGCTATAGAAACAGGTTTAGTTGCATGATTTGAATGAAACTTCCTGACTTTACCTCTCTCTTTGAAATGTCCATCAGCACAGCAAAGCTCGTCATGTGGTTACACTGACAGCTGATGTGGCTGTTGTTCCTGTTGAGCACCTCGCAGCCTTTGGAGGACCAGCCACCTGAACCTCCGATCCTAAACCAGTCAGTTTTCAGTAAAGTAGACTTAAGCAAAGACATCTATTAACAGATTTTATGTGAAAAAGCTTCATAACATTTCAGCTATTGAACAGTAGCATGTGTGTAGTCTAACTCACGAGGAAGAGTGGTCCCAAAAAACGCAGACAGGTTTTGTCCGCTCCTCTGTCTCCAGCAGGGTATACTCCAAGGTGATGGGGGGGTCCAGGATTGGAGGAAGGGGTGGACCCTCACTATGGACTGTGGCACTTACTATTGCTGTGTTGATCACTGGACGGTTGGGGAGCCTGCAAGTCATAGCATAATTGCAGGTGTTATTAAAATAGTGGCTGTTGCTACAGTATTTCATGGCTCCTTTATGGACTATTCTGGAGTAGTTATGTTGGAGGAGTTATGGGCTGGTGACCAAATGCTGATTGGTGATCCGGTGGTCTGAAACTCAAAACTACAATCTTTTTCTGATCAGTGAACGCGCCATATCTAAGAAGCGCAAGTTCACGATAACAACAACATTCTTCAGTGTGGAAGTGTTTACTGAGTTAAGAAGACTTAAAGTTAACTATTTTCAGTAATAGTCATTTTCGAAAAAGGTGGGAATGAAACGTAGCTGTCTGCCATTGGACATTCATTTGTGCTCAATGTTGGGGACGTTTTGTTGAATATGATGAAGGACATATTGACCCGGAATAAAATTCAATAGACAACAGGAAGGCTGAATGTATGAGTGCAAAGTTGCTCTTTTAACCTCTTTGGATTAGGAATTGTTGACAACATTTTGGAAATCCCAGAGTTAAGGTAAGGCTCACAATCTTATAAGGAATACACAAGTAGACAAATGTTTTAGTAATGCTAAAAATTGTGTGAATCATGCTAATTGGCGATATAAAAGGGTTTGAGATTTCAGCTATGCAATCCTTTTGTCTTTATTTTAAGATAATAGGAAAACCCTGTTTTACAGTGATTCCTCTTTCACACACAGTTTGATATCTCTTTTTCTCAAAATTGTATTTATTGACTGATTAAAGCAGAAAAGCACAAAAAATATTTTAAATACTTTACATAAACCAGAGATCAGAAATTGGCTACAAGTTTCATGTATATTGAGAAGGCTGTTAAAATTAGACTTCTGTATTACAGCAATGATTTTTTTTTTTTTTTTTTTTTGAGGGCATGTTTCAGACCTAAACCTCACAAACATTTAGTATGATTATGACTGAGGTGAAATAAGGCTTTTTGTTTCCAGATGTTACAAACTGTACCTCAGACTCCTCCGGTCGGAGTCATATCTTTCTGGGAGGAGTTGGCCCAGTGACTTGTACACTATGACTACGGCAACCGGCTTAGGTGCAGGCGGCTCCAGGTGGCGCCGTTTTCTGTCAGACACTGTGTGCTCCTCCTCTTCAGGGGGATTGTTCTGGGTTGGAGATTCTGGAGTTGGTTCTTCTGTGTGCAAAAGAAGATAAAGCTCAAGGATCAGAATGAAAAGAAAAAGTGGCAGAGCAGTTCTGATTTAGACAGCGTTTTTACCTTTTTGGACATGATCTCGCAAATTAAAAAGTGGAAAGTGGACGGAAGACCCAAGCTCTTTGGGGAAGGACTCTTGGATGTCCTTGAAGCGAGGTAATGTTGCCTTCTCTGGGTCTGACACATCCAAATAGTCCACAGTCAGGACTGTGGAACAGGAAAAGAGAAGAATGCACATGAAAAGACGCAATGGATGAGAATACATGACATGTATGTGCACATGTACACAATCTGAACACTGTTCCACCACTCACTCATGTTGTCAGTGACAATGGTGAAGGGTTTGAGGTAGGTCTTCCTGACATTTTGGGCCAAGGTGTTGGCATAGTCCTCAAAGTTGCGGAGCAGGTGTGCGGTGCCTCCTTCTGTTCTCTGGATTTGCTCCCAGTGTTCTTTGGTGCCAGGATCCAGAATGGCACTGCCAGCTCGCACCAAATTCTGAACAAGACCAAAAACAAAGAAATCACACCTTCTCCAGTCATTTGAACTAATGTGAACTCTGCCAGAAAACTGACTGACGTTCATCCCTAGGTCCTAATTAGCTTCAGGTTCTTAATAAATAAATTCTCAGAAACTTTTATCTGAAGGCTACATGGAGCAAAAAAAAATTAGGTGACTCTTTACTTTTGTACCTCATTAAACTCTGCATCCTTCATGGCGGTGAGATTGAAGCCAGACTGCATGCTCTCATAATTCAGCACGTGATTCAGCAGCTGGGAAGCCATCTTTACGTCGTTGCCGTAGAAGTGTGGCTTCTTATTTGTGGCACCGTGAAGCAAACGCACGATGGCCTTGGACTGTTCACTGTCCATCCGTGTGTTATTGCGACGCAGGTTCTCATTCTGGAAAGCAGGACAGAGCAAAGGTTAGAACCTGGACATAATTATAGGGTCACTTCAGACACATAATGTGAAATACATTCAAAAATACAATACAGTATGTGAGACTGAGATGTTTAGCAAGAACGGAACTTGTGTTTTATTGTGACTAGTATTCACCATTTTCTTTAAATGAGAGAAAGTTGCTGTGGTGCAGTTGAAAAGTTCAGGAGACAACCAGCCCTTCTCATCACTACAGTGGCGAATTGCAGTACCTGGAACAAATAGATAAAAAATCATTTTCCAACACACTCAGTGGAGGGCAGATTTATGATTAAACAGCAAAAAGGTGTACTCTTATTATTATTGATTAAAATATATAGGAATTGTTCCAAATGCATATTCTCTTAAAATGCTAATGTTGCGAAGAGAAACACCAGACCGATGGAGCAGAGAGTTTCCCAAAAAAGTGAAACTTGACATTTGAGTTCAACATAACTAAGTCTCTCTGTCTAACAACACACCAAGCAGCAGTGGAGCAAATGGTACACTGTTAGGTCTTATTGTACCTGGTGTTTTTCCAGGAGTCTTAGCTAACAGACCTGTACATGACTCCCTAGCGTGAAAGCTCTGCTGGATTACCGGATTAATAAAAGATCCTCATTACTGTGTTTTGAACTCATGTAGGTGTGTTTACACACCTTAAAAGACTAAATGACAAAAGAACAGCTGCATACATAGTTTAACTGACATAGGATAAATTGAAATGTTGGATTCGAGGAAGTTATGATTTATTTTCAAGCCCTTGTCAAGGCTAAGCCGATTGAGTCACTTCTCTTTCTTTGTACTTAGCTTACACTGAGGTAGAATTTCTGCTGAAGCTTTTTAAGTAGCATTTATCAATATAATTTTTTTTTTCTTTCTCTGCATATTTAGGACGTTTTAGTCTAAATAAGAGGCGGCATGGGCTGGTTACCAATATCAAGGCTTCAAAAAGTTTCACAACATACTATTTCTACAGTTTCAAGTCTTTTTTAATGAGATGCAAGAGAAAGTACTAGCTGTTTGAAAAATAAAATAAGGCAGAGATGCCTCTGCCCCACCTCTTGCTGTGCACCATCAATCAGCCGGCTAAAAAAGGCTAAAGGGACATGGCTAAACACACTTATTAAGGTAAAACCGATTTAAAGCTACCCATGGCAAGATATGAGTGGCATATCCGTACAGCAGCAGACTGCAGGCTAGCTACCAGAGCAGACACCCTGAGTAACTATTGAGATAATATAATTTGGTTGTACTTTTGTTAAGAGCGAAAAGGTACAACATGCTGTGCTATTAACACAGAAAGTGCCTGTCCTTTAAATTGGCCTATATTAAAATCCAAAATAACAGTGCTAAAGACAATATACCTATAACTGTAATAATCAATATATAAGATTGTTTTAGTACCAGTGGAAATAACTGCTCTTTTTATATTTTTAACCAAAAGGACCAATGCTAAGTAAGCAATGGCACACAGCAGGCTGTACCTCAGTTTGCAATCTTAACTGTTTCAATAACCATCTTACTTTTGTAACATTCTGAGTTAAAGTCCACCAAAAACAGTATATAAACAGTTACCCACCAATGGATCCTTTGGGACAGTCCATGGCAGCAGGGCGTCCAAATTTGGTCTTAGGCCACCAAATGCCAGCATCAAACGCCTTCGGGCAGCCTTCATACACAACTGTAAAGACAACAGAGTTATTTCAAGCCAACATATATTGATTTTAGGATGTCGATCCATAAATATTTACCAAAAGCCTTTTAAGGTAAATTGCTTCGCTTGTACGTCCTGGTTAGTCCATTCCACTTTATACCAGACGCTGAGCTAAACTAATCCAGTCAGACTTTTAGATAAACCCTGATACACAATTAAACGTTTCATCCAATCTGGGTTAGGAACAAATAACGTCTGGATCTGGAATCTTGCTGGCTAAATTCTGCTTCCTCTTAGCCTTCTGTATTCTCTTCTATTTATTATTTTGTGCCTCTTTGTTGCTTTCAAACATTGTACTCTCTCTTCTGAGGCAACAGTACTTTGCAAGTATTCATCCCCAAAAGATGCACAACTCAGACAGGACAATCTGTTGGCTGGGCAACTATTGCGTGTGCACCTCCATAAATACATCAGTCATGCCAGCGACAGGGCAGAAAAGTGGAAGAAGAGAGCAGAATTGAACTGATTATTCAGGTCGCTGTGGAGAAACTATGTGTGGCAAAAAAACTAACACTGCTCATCACCAAAAACACACCAACAGCACATTGAAACATAGTGGAGGCAGCATCATGCTGTGAGGGAGAGTCAGGATAGGGGCTAAATATAAATGCACACCACACTTTCCTTATTTTAATATGTAAAGAACTTTGAAAACCATGTATCCTTACACTTAACAATTACGCACCTCTTTGTGTGCATCAATCACATAAAATCTCAATTAAAGATATTGGAGTTTGTGGTTGGAAAATGAAATTTAGTACGGAGAGTATGGGTACTCCTAACCCTAACCCTCTGCTTAAATAATGCAACGATTTTCAGGAGGAGGAACCGTGGGATGTGTTAAAATTCTGAACATGTTCCACCAGCTCTGAAAAGCTTCATGTTATGTCATACAGTGACATTTGTTTTTGTCTTCCATTTATCTATACTGTATTGTGTATGTGCAGAGTTGCTGCCAAGTCAGCCCACTGGCCAGACTTGCCTCTTCTGCTTCACTGCTTGGTGACAAAGATGCAAAGTTAACCCAACTGCAGCACCGGCGGATGTGAGTGGCAGCATTTGTTTCCTTCAGACATGTCAATGATTCATCCGGGCCAACTTTGTGAACCAGGAGCATCAAAACGCTTCTCTTGGTTTATATTTTTTGAACATCCTTATCACTTGTGAATCCCTTTAACAGGACTCCAGTCACTACTGCAGCCTAACCTGATGTTTTCTGTTAGGTACAATCCCATCCACATACCCTCACATCCAGCGGGTGTTACTTCAGCGAAGGGGTTATCACAACGGTTGCACTGACGGCCGATGACGCCTCCCTTGCAGGGACACTGCCCAGTGACTGGGTCGCAGGTGCGAGCCTCGGAGCCGACGGGGAAACAGTCACAAGGGTAGCAGGTGTCCTCACCCTCAGGACGATAGTAGTTGTTCTGGAGGAAAGAAGCAATCAAGCTTACACTGATTTTGACAGCTGATGGGAATAGCAATGCAGCTTTAGTTTCTGTTCTAATTGTACTGTCAATACCTTTAACATTTTAAATGCTGACTGAGGCCTGTAGAGTCCAGAGTGGAGGTATTCACGTTTTGTAACTTCTAAAATTGCACCAAGTCATCCTGGGGTAAATTTGCTTAAACATTTTCTACAGGAAGGTCGCCTCTTTCAAATGTGTTCCACTTATTCAAGAATAACCTTTCTCTCTGTAGAAAGATGGAGTTCAATGTGTTTGGGAATTACTTTTTAACCCTTTGAAGACTGATGGGCGTTAAAGGTTGCTTCTCTAAAGTCATAGCTGTTGCCTTCTGGTGTTAACGCACACCTTTATGCATCTGAACCAATTTCTCTGGGAGCTTCTATTAGTGCTCTCACTGAAAGTCTTCTTTCATCTCATAGGATACTGTGATCTTTGAATTAAACCAAAACACCCATAAAGAAAAGCAGATTGATGGGCGCTGAACAAGATAATAAGCTCCGAAAGTGTACTTGACTGTGTGTGTGTGTGTGTGTGTGTGTGTGTGTGTGTTCCTGTCTTGGCATCACAGTGAGAACCATTTTCCCGATTTCACCATCAAATTGAGGACCATTTGTACCAAAGTGAGGACATTTTGCTGGTCCTCACGACCTATTTTGCTAACGGTTAGGTTTAGGACTAAGGTATGAATTGACTTTAGGTCAAGGTTAGGGTTAGGCATGCACTGGTAATGGTTAGGTTTAGGGTTATTGTCAGGGTTAGGGCATAGAAAGGGTTGAAAATGACTGAAAATCAATGGAAGTCAATGGGAGTCGACACAGGGTCCTCATTACATATAGCAAAACAAGAGTGTGTGTGTGTGTGTGTACCTTGCAGCGGCACTCTCCGGTGGTTTTGTTGCAGTCTTTATAAAACCCTTTGCTTGTATCACAATTACAGGGGCCACACACTGGACTGCCCCACCAACCCTGAGGACACGGTTTCTCCACTCTGTCGTGAAAGTGTAGGACAAGTGTGCAAAATCAATTGAGACAGCAAACAAGTTTCTCTTTTTAAAAGCCACGTGTGACGCTCAAAGGGAAAACATCAGCCTGTTGATTATCTACTCAAATAATCTCAGAATATATGATTTCAGAGTAAACATCCTCCAGACTTAACAAGTATTATCACTGTTATATGATCTGATAGGGGACAAGTGGCAGTATGAGGGCAGCAGAGACTAAACACCTGCAGAGGATCAGTGAAGCAAACAGGGGGGAATCCGACACCCTGCTTTAGACAGGAAGTGATGCGCATCGGTCGGGACAAGGTTTAGAAGGAAATGACTACCGTCTGATCTGGGCTGGCTACTTCACCTGAACTCTTTCATCCAAACATTACAAGCAGACCAAGAGCATAACAAAACCAAAAGAAGATTAGGGAGCTTTATTAGAGTTTGTATCACTTCTAATGTCTGGATTCAGTGATTGAACTTTTAATTCTTGCGAATATTTCCTGACGTCTTTGGAAAATGCAGATAAAATCTTACTTGTTTTCACAGTATTGGCCATAGTAGCTTTGTCCACATTCGCAGGTGTATCCATGGGATGAACTCGGCTTGCGGACGCAACTGGACACATGCTCACAGGGATTGAGCTGACATGCATCCACACACTCCTTACCAAAGTAACCTAGATGGCAGACAGTGAAAAAGGAGTAAGAGAGAAATCCTACAGCTCTTGGTGCTTTTAGATTCTGGGACCCACAAGGGACATTGATGGACAACTGACAAAACTTTTGTGGGATTATTTAAAAGTAACTCCAGATCTGGCACAGGTTGCCAGATGCTGGAATCCAACAAAAGGCCTATGAGCCCTTAGTTACTTTTTCAAAATCCTGGAAATGTGCATCCCATTTTTCTTTCTTCAAATTCCATTTTTGGGCCCAGAATTTACATTTGTGCACTACCTGGGTCACAGACACAGGTGTGTGTACTCCACTCGTCACTGCAGTGGCTGTTCTCAGGGCAGATGTTGGAGTCACAAGGGTCTGCCAGATCGCACCCATCCTCCACGTGGATTTTCAGGCCCTGAGCCATGTTCACATTGGCCACATTGGTGGACGTCTCCCCCATGCGCACACCCTGACGGAGAGAGGTGCAGTTGTAGAGGATACTCGGAGCCAAACAGAAAATGCAAAAAAGATCTTCCACAGTGTTCAACATGCACAAACCCACCTGTATGCAACCAACGAATCCTCTGTTGACAATGTTTCCCTCTCCTGGCAGCCCCCCAACGTGAAGTGTCTGCACCTTCAGACCTGGCAGGTCATAACCGATCACCACAGACTTCTGCTTAAAAATATACTGATTAATATGAGAACTTCCTTCTCCAAAGAAATCTCAACTTTCAAAACAGTTCTATAGGCAAACCTTGTACCTGGTACATGCCGTAATCTAAGGAGACGGCCGCCATATATTTAATGTCCTTGCCATCTTTAATGCTTCTCAGTTCTACCAGCAAATGGTGCCACTCCCCGTCATTGACACGGACCTGTTGGAAACCCATCGACGCCAGTAACTGCTCCCTCAGCAGCACTTCCATATGTATCTGCTGCTCCCTCACCTGGAGGGGTGATAAGATGGAAAAATCTAGCGATCTAGCTTAAAGTCTTGTGATTACGTTTGACAACATTTTATTTTTTTTGCTGAATCCTGTATTCTCACCATGAGGTTTATAGTAGAGGAGGATCCAGCATTGACCTGCACCAGAGTCCCAGCCGGCTGCCGGGTCCGGAACATGAGACCAATGTACCAGGGTACAGCGACAGTGATGTCTGGCTCACTCCAGGACACTAGCGCCTGACCATCAAAGAACTGAGGAGAAGGCATCTCTGCAAAAGAACAATGCAGAATCAGACTGTTATGACCCAACAGACAGCTGAAACATACTCAGTCTCCTCTCAAAAAGTTTTCTTTTTTCGCAAGATGTTACTGTTGAGGTTCTATATCGCACAAGTTCATTTTTAGACAAAGATGTCACATCTCACAGGTTACAGGTTCTCAGAGAATCTAACATACATGTAGAAGTTCAAATGCCATTATTTTCACCGCACAAAGCAATGGGCTGACCTTTAGTACTATATATATTTTCTTCAGTGTAATCCACAGGATAGATGTATAATATTCTCTTCTCCTTAGGGCATAAACTACAGCCAAAGCAGAAGGATTTACACATTTACTCAGAGGGAAGTTCTAACTAAAAGACGTGGCACTTGTTTGTTCCTGGTTGCAACTAATGGATTCTGCCTGCATTTTACTACCGCTTATTTTCGCTATAAATCAGAAAGCAAAATTCTTATTTAGTTATGGGAAAGCTTTATTAGGAGTAGATGTTTTGGTAGAGTCAGCTTATCAACTCTGTAAGGCAGTAACCAACTGTGCAACATGAAACATCACACCATACTTCATCAGTTGGTTCTTACAGAACCCTCTACAATCATTTGGATCTCTGGCAAAATTCAAAAAATTATCACACTGAAAAAAAATTGCTGCTGTTCTCTATTCATGAGCTTTGCAGGGTGTCAAGATAACCCTGGTTTGAAACATTTCCAGTCTCTTTAAAATGGGTTGTGGTTATTTCGACATTTTGGCGTTTTGTACCTTTGCAGTTTTGTTCGTTTCGTACTTTATCGGGTGTAAATGGTGCCGTCTACCATGAAACATTTCATAGTGACCGTGCATCAATTTATACCTGCCAGGAGGGATGTTTGTACTTGCCTTGACAACAGACAGTTTAAAGTGAATTTCTATTTCCTACATTCTACTCATTGTCTATTGTTAGGTGGTTATATGATTCCAATTAAGCAGGTCTACCAAAAGGTATCTTCAAGTTGGAAATAATTACCATTGCTGCAAAAAGCAAAGAAAAAACAACTACTACACAAAATTTTGTTGCCAAAGAAACAAAACCTTTGTAAAATTTCACAAAACTAATTTGCAATCTTATAACCTTTTGTACGACATTGTAAAACTAAGATTGGATCTTGCAAAACTTTTGTAGAATCTCAAAAAAATAACTCTGGACTTTCATCAACCCGTCATTGGGCAAGAGGTGGATCATAACCTTGACAGGTAGCCAGTCCATCACATGTCGACACAACCATGTACTCATACACTCACTTTTAAGGGCAATTCAGAGAGACCAATTAACCTAACAGTTGTATTTTCGGACTGTTGGGGAAGCTAAAGTAACTGTGAGAACCCAGACATGCATGGGGAGAACAGGCAAATTCCAGGCAAGTATTCAAAACCAGAACCTCCTTGCTGCAAGGAAGACATGAACTCTGGATTCTGCAGAAAGTAATTTTGGATCTGGCTTAACTTTTGTGCAAATGCCAAATGGAAGTTGGTATAAGTTAGAAAAGGTTTGAGAATGATTTGGCAAAAAAAAAAAACTTTCATCCAGCATATGAAGAATTTTCAGTGTATTTTATGTCCAAATTTAGCATGCATTGTATTGGTCATTTTCTCCTGGATTGATCAGTTACCTGAAATGTGATATTTCAGGAGGACAAAAGAGCCACGTTGGTGATCCAGGGCGGGTCTTCACATGTCATTCCAGTCTTGATTAGTTTGGCGGTTTGAAAGACCCACTATAATGTCTCCTATTTCTAACATGGCAGCCGTGAGCGTGAAGAATCAGACCTAACGTGTCAAAAAACAACATCCAGCTTGCTGTGATCCTGGCTCAGTTCTGATACTGGATACCAGGGCCTGGCAATAGCTGGCAGACTACCTCATAGGGGAGAGTGAAAGGTGGGGTATTAGCACCTTTCTTTGGAAACTTGCCTTCAAGAAAGGCAAAAAAGAGTTATCCCCTTACTATAGAAGAAAACAAAAAATGGTATGGAGTACAAATAGCACTGGAAGCATTCAGCGGTTATGGTCGAAAAGGAGATATATGGAGAATAAATGCTGTAAACAGACATAATAAACTGAGGTGGCAGCGAGACAGAAGTGAGCTCCATGAATGTGGGATTATGTTCAGTTTCTCTCTTTTAGTCTGGGTTCTTTCTGGTGAGTCAGAGGTTTCTTTGTGCTGAAAGTCCAAACCTGAGGCAATGTTTAGTGGCTCTACAATAGTGAGCAGAGGCTTCACCGTGGCTTTATTGTGACTGCTGCATGAGTCATGCTGAGCCAAAGGCGTTCCTCATCAGATCTCATCTCCCTTCAAGATGCTCACTGCATAAGTAAATAAACAAGTCCATACAGAAGCTAACAGATGAGCAAGTGGACACATGCACATAATATTCAATTGGCTATTTCTTACGTTTTTTACTTTGACAATCTAAACCTTTTTTTTTTTTTTATGTGCCCTGTCTGGCAGAGTAGTACTCAGGATTGTTGTCTGAGTGCCAAGAAGAAGCCCAACAGATTTACTTTCATTACTGGAACATTACGACTAACGCTACGATCTTTATAAGAAACAGCTTTGGGATTATTTCAAATGCAAAGGACTTTGGGATTATTTCAAATACAATGGACACGAATACGGAGATGAAATGAAAAAAAAAAAGAATCAAGAAAGAGAGGGAGGTCAGGCAAAAAGGAAAAAGGGAGAGAAGGAGAAAATAGAAGTGAGAAACACTGATGAAGAGAATACAACATAACACCCTAAAAGACTTCTTTTACACCTGCAGAAACATATATAACAAAAGCAATGTTACTGAAACATGCACAATACTAATGAATGCAAGATGTATTTAGTGGTGACGGTGGCTCAATATAGAACATCTGTGTATATTTTAACACCTGAATCCAAACACCTGTAGGTGTAGGTGTGAACGTGCTTGTGTATGTAAAGTTTCTCCATAAAAATATGCAAATATTTTTAATACTACCAACAGCGCCACCATGCAGCCACGGTAGCACTGTTGCCTTGCAGCAAGAAGGTCCTGGGTTCGACTCCCGGCCAGGGGTCTTTCTGCATAGAGTTTGCATGTTCTCTCCATGCATGCGTGGGTTCTCGCCAGGTACTCTGCCTCTCGCCCGTAGACTGCTGGAGATAGGCACCAGCTCCCCCGTGACCCACTATGGAATAAGCGGTATAGAAGATGAATGAATGAATGAATGAACGACTAAATATTAGTATTTCTGACCTTGTTCACAGTTTTTGCCCCCAAAACCAGTAGGACAGCCGCAGCTATAGGTGTTCCACTTGCTGACACACACGCCCCCATTCAGACACACATCATTTGCGCAGAAGTTCTTCTTTGCGGGACAACCTGGGCATCAAAACCAGAATAAATTAACATATACTTCTGCATTTATCCTTAACATTGCAGAGACAGGGGAATATTTCTGCAGATATTCCTAAAGACGGAACATCTGAATTGTTGATTTCTTTCCGATTGTGTAGGTGTTGCTTTGAGAAATGATCAGAATATGCAGTGTAACTTGGCCAAGTGAATATCTAACCTGCAGCCGTGCCATTGTTAGCGATGTAGCTGGCCATGTCAATGGATTTGCTGTCGATAGTTAGGTTTCTCATGCAGCCCACGAAGTTTCTGTTCCTGACCGGGAAGTCCTCGGGCAGATTGGGAACTCCTCCTAGTAACAGCGGACCTGTCAAGTCCAATGATCTGCCGATGATAATGGAAAAAGATTGCAGTAAAACCAAAAAAGTAGAATATTAACATTTCTTATGAAGGAAATGTTGCAAATATACTCAGATCACCTCCACAGTTATTTCCATCCTTTAAAATTTATTTTCTAAGTTAATCAGAGTCTCTAGGAACTTTTTATTTGGTGATCAATTACCTTTTCCCTGAGGTATAAGAGGTTGACTGGGAAAAGCCATACTATAACAGTCATTTTTGAAAACATGCTTTTGGTCTTATAGGTTTAAAAACTTCTCACAAGGCCACAGTACAAACAACACATCCTTGTGACCAGGTCCGATTTAACCCGCTGGGCCATGTAGGAACCTCCTTAAATCTAAAGCTTCTAAAACCTAACCATCAAACAGTAAACGGCTTTAGATTACTTAAATGGTGCAAATCTGCATGAAGCAACTGAACATATGAGTTGAATACATGCAAGGCAAAACTGCATCAAAACGGATCTGAAGGAGAAAATACTAACACATATATTTTTGTGCAGTAATGCCTCTGTAATACCTTAAAAATATTACATTTTCTTTCATTTACTAAGCATTACAATCAGGGAAACAGATTACGCAGATACTGCCCCTCGCAAAATAATTGATTCCCTAATGCGCCTTTACATTGTCCCATTGTCTCTATAGTCTGTTTCTGGTAAATATCTATTCATTTAAATCGCATGTGTTCAAGCAGGGAATCATTTGAAACATACAGGACTCGGACGCCTGAGCATAGAAACTGTCCATGACCTAAATTGACAGGGCAAACAGTTTGAGCATTAATCAGAGAAGCAACCAAAAGGCCCATGGTAACTCTGAAGGAGCTACAAAGATCCACAGCTCAGGTGGAGGAATCTGTCAGCTGTAGAAGGTTTGAAGAGTAGAACTCCAAATATCTTGTCTTTATGGAAGAGGCCCATAAAAGCAATAAGAAGTCTCTTTTGCAGTTTGGTATGGCAACATACCAAATGTAGAAGGCGTTCTTTCAGGGTAGACCAAAGTTGAACGTTTTGGCCTTCACGGTGAAACATGGCAGTGGCAGCATCATGCTGTGGGATTCTTTATTTTGTCAGAGACAGGGAAGCTGGTTAGAAAACCTGTTGGAGGCTGCTAAAGACTTGACACTGAGGCGAAGGTTCAACTTCATGTATGACAACGACCATAAACAAAAAGCAAGAGCTACAGCAATCAAAGCATATTAATTAGTTAGAATGGCCTAGCCAAAGCCCAGATATACATCCAGTTTTGGGGACAATAAACCTGAATCCATTCTCACCAATCTGACATCTAGAGACTCTAGATCAGTCTCTAGATGTGCAAAGCTGGAAGAGACCCCCAAAGACCTGTAGCTGTAGTTCATATGGTTCACCAGAATAACGCCACAGGGGGGCTAAAACAATGGAAGCCACACTTTTTAAATATTTATTTGTAATAAAGATTTAAATCATCTACCATTACCTTCCACTGTAAAACCATGAGCTACTGCATGCTAGTCTATCTATAAAATCCCAATAAAACATTGAAGTTTGTGGTTGTTTCAACACAAAAAGTTCAAGACGTACAAATTTCTTTTGCAAAGCAATACATTTCAATTATAATCACCAATCAAACTTTTGATTGTTCAAAAATTCACTTTGGAAGCAAAACCTTACATGCTTTTGTTACTTTTCACCCAACTACAGGGGTTGGACAATGAAAGTGAAACACCTGGTTTTAGACCACAATAATTTATTAGTATGGTGTAGGGCCTCCTTTTGCGGCCAATACAGCGTCAATTCGTCTTGGGAATGACATATACAAGT
>JAHUTJ010025706.1:0-22369 GCA_036250325.1 Characodon lateralis | reverse complement strand
TATATATTCAAATGAATCATATTTGATATTTGAAGTATTTCTGAGACCGCTACCTCTTTAACAAATTTAATGCATTTCTCAAAAAACTGCAGTTTGAGGAATACAATATTCCCACCACTGCCTGTGAGGTTTAGCTTCTCAGCCACTAAAAATATCCATAAACTGATCATTAAAGGAAATGATAGTCCATCCAACTAGAACAGGGATCTGCAACCTGCAGCCCTGGAGACACATGTGGCTCTTTGGCCCCTCCACTGTGGCTCTTAAAATTGTAATTAAATGTTTTTTATTATAAAGCCAATAAGAAAGGGTGTTTTTAGCAGATCTTTTGTGTTTTTTTGCGAAATATCATCATAGAATATCTACAACAGAAGTGCACCAATGGTACAAGGCTTTTAAAAGTAATTTAATGTTTTATAGCTTCAAACTATGTGCTTTATATTCATAGGTGGGCTACTCATCTTTCCTCATTTTCCGTATTTCTGGGAAGGGCTCACTTACACACCTCATTTTACAAAATAAAACGTTTTTTCCCCTTTGTAAAATTATATGATTCATTTTGTTCTAAATTCTAAAAAATATATTTTTGTTAATTGCCTTACCTTTCAAAATAGCACATTTAATTTTGAACATATTTATGAAATCTGTCATTTTTCCAGCCCTAGAAAATTTGGGCGGGAAAGGCTCTTTGAATTGAAAAGGTTGTTGACCTTATTGCTGTAACACACAGAGTGAATGCATGTAATTTAGAATATTTTATCCTATAATGTCCTTTAGGATTCCAATATGTCACACACTATTATTTTTATGACGACAGTGATTAAATATATTGTGCAGCTTTACAAAAGACAATTTTAAACATTCTTTAAAAAAATGCAAAATGCATAAAAAAATGTCCTCGTCCTTCGGGTTCTGACAACTTGATCACAAAAGCCTAATGTATCAATTACGATACAAACTAATTTAAGAAAACATGGTTTTGCTGTGTTAAAAGCAATCAATATTCAGCTCAATTGTGAAAATTAAAAAATCTGACACTTATTTTTCATATCTCCTTTTAAAGGAATAAATGGATCTTGAAAAAATATAAGTTTTATGACAAACTTTGATAGCTGATACTGGAACAGCCCTTCAAAGAGGATCTGAAGTGGCTAGGCTGAAGGCCACTGGACTTCTTCTCTTGTTTCTTGAATAAGTTTTACCTCTCACGTAAAAGGCTACTTCAGTTCAGATGCTGGATGGCAGAGAAGCTGCATGTTACAGCGGACTTCGCTGATTAAATGAAAGACCAATAGCTCAAACTTGAAAGGAATCGATGTAAACTCAGAGACGACACTCCAAAACTGACACCTTGAAGTCTGCAGCTTTAATCTGCAGCTTCACCAGCATATTTTATGTCAGATGAGACAAAGATTGAATGGTTTTAAAGGGCAAGCAGCATTGCACAGTGTGGATGGAGTGGTGATTAATGATGACTACCTAAACCATTTTCAAATTCATCTCAAATTACCAGTTATGACGTGGGCATATTTGGGTGTTCCCAATAGAAAATGCCCCTAAACACACATTAAAACTGGTTTTGGAATGAATGAATCAGGTCAACTTTACTCTTCCAGAATTTCTCCAAGCAATCTCATTAAAACATTTGAGGACAGTTAATGCAAGGAAACCAACTTTACTAAATGTGCCAGAGTTGTCAACTATCCAGGAGGAATTATATCACAAGCTTGTTGCTGGCTACAAAGCTGTGTTAAATTTTGAGGAGTCACTGAGTCTTTTGCTGGGATTTATTTTAGAGATTTTGTTGCAAAGGTAATTAAGTTTATATATAAGCCTCTCCACCTTTAACAAAACCAAACTTTCCATGTGGCCCCTTGCATGGGGGATGGGTTCTACTGTGTGTGGGACAGCTCTTGTCCCTTTCCTTACTGTACATATGAATAGGGCTGGACTGGAATGTCCAATCTCATGAATCTCAATTGTCTGATCCCCGAGTTAAGGAGCAGGCCTCTCTGCCTGAAGAGCACAAAAGAGATAGAGAGTGGAGGGATGAGGCGGTACAAAGCCAAGGAAACGAGCAGAGGAAGAGACAAGCAGCCCAAAAAAGACAGGTGTGAAAGATCTGGAGCTGCAGAGACAGAGCATGAAGATGCGAGGAAACAGGAGAATAAAAAGACACCATGAGATGCATGACTATGATGAGGATCCAGTCCTCCGAAGTTAGAAAGATGTTGCTTCCTCAACCACCACCTGCTTCTCTTTAAACACATCCTGTCATTTAATACCTAATCCCTTCATTCACTGCAGCGTGTTTGCTGACCATTGTCTCAACTCGCTTCAAGCTGTGGTCAAGAGGTGGTTCAAAAGTTCGCATGGAGTATGGAGAGTGTGCTCTCACAGAGGGCACCGTGAGTGTGGTCACCTCTGGAAAGAAAGCATTTTAGCAGTGCAAGTCTAGTTAGATTAATCTGACTTAAAAAATGATCAAAATACAATATATGACTGCATTGACAAATAAATAGTAAAGCTGTCAGACTCACATAAGAAAGCACAGCAAAATGGATGGTGCTAATTAGGTTTCAGATCAGTTGGCAGAAATATTAGCCTATTAGCAGTTAACACAAACAAAGCTGAAGGTGACAGCTTTTTGATTAGTTTATCCAATGTCTGTTTTCACTTCTCTTAAGCTAACCCAGGGTTGGGTTATTTTGCTAACCCAGTCCTGGGTCAAATATGCACCGAACCAGGCCTGGTTATGACTATGGGCTAGGATTCTCAACCCAAAAATATGCTACAATGTCTAATTATTGAAGAGTGAGTAACAAATTAAACATATAATCAAGATTACGAAACAGGTAATATTTCGCTTGAAACGAACTAACAGGAATTTACTTAAATTTTGCCATTAAAATTATAGGATTAGAAAAATAAAATGTATATAAGAAATTTTATGCTCAGTATATAATACTTTTATTTTATGGTGTGTTTATTTGATAGACCAACACAAAGTAGTCCATAATCTTTTCCGAAAAAACATCAAAAATATTGGTGAGCATTTGAGCAGCTCTCTTGTGACAATAGCTAAAATACTTTTGCTTCAGTTACAGCTGCACAGTTTTTGGGTATGTTTCTGCCTGCTTTGCTCATTTTACAGATGGATATTTTTGAAATTTATTTATTTATTTATTTCAAAACATCTAAGTAAAACTGGATGTGCGCATCTTTTTTAAGGTCCTGCCACAGATGAGTTAAATTCATGTCTGACTTTGACTGGGCCATTCTAACACATAAATTTGATTCAATCTAAAGCATGTTTATTCTGTATGTGGTTGTTTGTTTCGGGTCCTTGTCCTGCAGGAAGGTGAACCTTCGCTGCAGCCCCAGTCTCAGGTCTTTAGTAGCCTCTAACAGGTTTCCAGGATTGTCCTTTGTGTAACAACATCTGCTCTAACCAGCTTCACTGACCCTGAGAAATTGGCACAAAACTTTGCTGTAATCCATCATGCATGCTGGGCCTTTGTCAAAGCAAACTAAAACATAACACTTTCTGCAAACAAAAATACTCTATGCAGTAAAAAGAAAGCAGAAAACATGATTTAACAAGTCAAGAGACAAAGTAATACTAAAAATAGGAAAAAATAGGAGCAGTAAAATCCCTAAAGTGTATCAGTTTACGTCTGTTTGAGTCAAACAAGTAAGTGCTTATTGTAAACCCAAACTAGAAAAACAGCCTTGCTTTCCTGCTTGGGTAGTCACAGATAATTACTCCACAAAGTCTGTGTAGCTTAGGAGGGTTTACCCAAGGTGTGCGGTTTTCGAATGAGCTCATTAGGAACATGGTTGTAATTTAGAGATGTTTCAGGTGAATGCAGTTGTTTGCTCCTTTATCACTCCCTGTGTCTCTCTGTGAGGATGTCCTGGCAGTTTTATGACCAGGATGTCCTGTGTTCAGCTCAGGGGACTGTCTGGCTCTCTTTGGTCGATTCCAAGGCTCTGAACTGCTAATCTGAACCAGCCCCTTCCCACATCCTCAGAGAGCTATAACCAAATTGCTTTTAATTCTGCTGCAGATGCTGTCAGCTGACTCACCAACAAACTTGTCTCCATTTCTCATAATGAACAAAAACAGGCCTTGAATCTTCTAGCACAGCGTGCATGGGAGCTCTAGAGGACGACATCAAAAGAACGGTGAGAGTGACAGATGGTCCTCTTCTTGGCCTGGCCCCCTGATAAGATCAGAGTGACAGGAGAACATGGGACCCTACAGGTACCTCTGTCTTGGCCCTGCACCCTCCATATGGCCTCTGGCAGACTCACACATACTTACATATCAATCCTTCTTAGACAATTCAAATCTCATTTTAAATCAAGCCTCTGAACTGGCTCACATCAAAGCAATTATTTATTTTTAAGTTGCATTTAATTCTTTGTCTGTTGAGGTTTGGGTTTTTGTTTTTCCCTTATTATCCTGCATACAACAAGTCCTGTAAAAACTTTAAATGCACTCATCAGCATAATTTCCATATCAATTTAAAGTTTTTAATGATATATTTCAGCTTGTCTTTCAGGGTGAAATGAAGCACAAGTTTTGATTTATTGTGAATTTTGTCTCGGTTGGTTGGTTTCTGAGAAAAACCCCAGTATAGATCCAAGTAAAGTTTTAAAAATTAAGATGGTTAAAGTTAGCCTGGTTTGTCCATTTAAAAACCAGCTTAGATCTGGGACACTCAGCTGTGTCCAGGTTTTAATCCTGTAGCTGTTGAATTGAGGTCAGTAATCCTTAAATCCACCTTGTGTTTCACACCTGTATGCCTGGGAACAGCCCCATATTATGATGCTGCCACTACCATGCTTGACAGTTGGTTTTAAAGCCTCACCTCTACTCTTCCAAACATTTTTCCTTTTATTGTGACCAAATAGTTACTTATTTGCCTAATTTCTCCAGAAGTAATTTGGCTTGTCTATGTGGGTAAATTTCATTCAACGTCAAAAGTGTCCATTTTGAAACAGAGCCTTGTGTTTTTGTCCCCCTCAGCCACCCTCAGTCCATGGGGATGTGAAACCAGCTTTACTGGGGACAGTGACACTGGTGTTCCAGTTCCTGGTTATTCATCCAACATCCAACTTTGTGTAAAACATCAACATTTCTGTGAAAGTATTTTAGACAACAGTGAATATTATATAGAGACCTGTTAATTTTATCAACACTAATCACATAGTCTTATGAATTGTTAATTTTCCCCTTTAAACTGTTTTATTTCCTCTTTGTGTTGACAGAACAATAACCTCAGTGTGGAAGAAATGATGAATTCAGGTAATGAAACATACATGCACATATTTTCCTAAGCATGGGAGACCATCCAATTAAATTTGATTCAGCTGGGGAAAGCTGCTTGTTATGGGGGTGAAACTGCAGCATTTCCTTGGGGTCAGAAGCTTGCTGTTTGTTTGCCTCCATCTTCCAGGTATAGTTAGTGGTTAGCTTACACTACCCCATCTGAGAGACCCCAACACACAAGTGGAATGGAAATAATCTAACTTGGAGGAACAGCGTGGGACATAATAAGGCACTGAGTCTCACATCTTCAATTAAAGCGTACAAAAACACTAGATTGTATTTCTATCCGTACTCCTCGCATGACTTTTTCTCCTTGCAAAACCTTAACATACCCAAAACTGTGGAACAGACACATGAAATTTTAGCTGAGTTCACTAACACCCTTAGGTCTTGCCTTCAAGCTGATTTCGACAGAATGGCCCCTCATTCATAGCTGGGGTCAGAGGGTCATGAAGGGAACAGACTAATCCTTCATGCAGCGCGAAGTCACTGCAAAATGACGACAGACAGACTAAGCAGTAGCGCTTCAGTATATCTGCTCGTATAAACACCATGCGTAGCCTCATGCAAATAAACAATACTATTGGATTCTTGAAGGGATTATCTGAGCAGAGAAGCTGAATGTCATGATCTAAATACTGTTATGTCACATGAAACCAGGAGGTTTCAATTTGAAGAGGGTGTTAATCTGAAGTAAAGTGTGGTATTCTCATTCTCTCTGTGTTATACTGATAAATGAGCCTTTGAGAAGTGCCACAAAGGCGACTGATGGGGGAGGGTTGGTTTTTACAGCTAAAACTAAAGACTTTCAGCCAAGAACTGGGGAGGATATAATAAGAGAGAGATAGAGCTAAATGCTTTATTTAATTAATTATGCTAATTTTAAATGTGTACTTGGAATGTAGTTTCATCGGGACACCATATGGTAGGCTGTCACACCACTCCTTAGTGTTAGCACCTCTGCTTCCTGGCATAAATATGTTAAAAGGGTGACAAGTGAACTTCCCTTTATGGCTCTTAAGACAAACATTAACAGTTGGCAGTGAATGTGTTTCCAGGTAAACCAAGATAAGTTTTTCCTCTTTTTGTCTGGGGATAAAAAATACAGCAACAAAACTCAGGCTAATGTTTCATAATGTTCACAGCAGAGAAGAAGTAAATCTTTGAAATCAGATCCATATCTTCACCAAAGTCAGCATGATGACATGTGGATGAAATGTTTATATGAGATGTGTACTGAGGCACTAAATCACCAGGCCTGCAGTATAAGGAAGGGTGACAGTCTATCTGGGGCCCCCATATGTTTTTAGAAAGAACGGGTGAGTTTAGGGGGGCAAATTCTGTCGCTTTGTGGAGAAGTTGACCCCAGCTCGTTTGACCCCGCAGTTCCTTTGAACTGAACAGCACTGGTGACACTCTGGGCCAGTGTGCTGAGAGATCTGCACATGACAGGTCAGAAGATTTAGAAGGTCTCAGTGGAGGAAAGCAAGAAGATTGTGTCTCAAGATAATACGCTGTCTGAGAGGAAGGGAAAATAGAAGAAATTCACCCCAACACATTCTAGATCAAAGCTGACTTGAAACATTAACTTTTGCTGCATTCAGAATTGTTGAGCTTATTCATATTATACCACAATTACAACCACAGACTTTAATGTATTTTACTGGGATTTTATGTGACAGACCAACACTTCCCAAGTGGAAGAATGTTTACTCTGATACCCTGTAATAAAATCTAATGGAACTAATTGCTTTCAGAAGTTACCTAATTAGTACTCCACCAGTGTCAATATATAATCTACCAAGACATGGCTGTCCACCTAAACTACCTGGCTGGGCAAGGAGAGCATTAATCAGAGAAGCAGCCAAGGCACTTGGTAACTCTGGAGGAGCTGCAAAGATTCCCAGTTCATGTAGGTGAAGAACAACTGTTAGTTGTACACTCCAAACTCTGGCTTTTATGAAAGAGTAGCAAGAAGAAGTCATGAGAAATCTCATTTAGGGTTTGCTACAAATCACGTAGGGGAAACGGCAAACGTGTAGAAGAAGATGCTCTGGTTAGACGAGGGCAAAATTTAACTCTCTCGCTTATATTCAAAACCCGTAATGACAGAAAATGAACACTGCACATAACCCTGGACACAACATCTTCTTTGTGAAACATGGTGCTGGCAGCATCATGCTGTGGGGGCTGAGCAGGTAAAAGGACGCTGCTCAGAGTTGATACAAGGCTGGAGGAGAGCATGTTAGGAGCTGCAAAAGACTTTAGACTGGGATGAAGGTTGACCTTCTAGCAGAAAAATGACCTGAAACATATAGCCAGCAGTACAGTAGAATGGCTTGGGTCAAAGTAGATCCACGCGTTAGATGGACTAGTCAAAGTCCAGTGACAAGACTTGAAGTTGATTTTCTTAAACACACTCAATCCAATCTGACTGTGCTTGGTCATTTTTTTAAAAATGGATATGGGCAAAGACTTTAGTCTATAAATGTGCACAACTGGTACATAAAGACATAAAATGAATGGGTTCGCCACAAAAGGTGGTTCTACAAAATATTTACTCAGAGTGGCTGAATACAAATGCGCACTACACGTCTCAAATGTTCAGTTGTAAAGAAATTCAAAACCATGTATCACTTTACTTCCACTTCACAACTTTGCTTTATTCGTGTTGCTCCATCACATAAAATCCCAATAAAATTCCTAGAAAATTGTAAACACAGTGTGAAAATGTTTAATGGGTGTGAATACCTCTGCAAGGTGCAAAACGGGTAGTTGACAGAGACAGACCCCAACTATCCCAGCTACAGGTGAGGTTCCTTTAGAAAAAAAAGATATTTGCATGGTTTTGTTGTGAGCAGCGTAAAGGATTGTGAGAGAGCTATAAAACACTTGATATCACTTTGTAACTGATTGAGTTGTAGAGTAAAACCCAAACAGTGGTTTTCCAAAAGTGCTAATTTTAAACAATGAAAGTTTGTAGCTCTCTTATGCAGAGTAAAGGCTTCCAGTTCAAAACAACAATTATGGCATTTTCCGTGGGAACTCTGCACACTCATTGAGGATTAAGCAGTCACGCTACTTCATGGCGCCTCCTCGGGAATTGCTATAATCATTAAATAAATGCAGCAAAAGACTTGAAGAGAGGGCGACATGCAGCCCTTGAGGCTCCTGTCAGGCTGCACTCCAGCAGCCATTCGGCCTCATTTGACAGCCTCACCCTGGTGGTTTCCATGCAGATCTATTTTATTGATCTGCTTCCTGTGTGCTGTACTTGAATCAATGCCCATCTCTTTTTTCACTTCTAACAGCAATCTGTGCCAAAAGTGTATCCGCTGTCATTGTGATCGATGGCGGTAGGGCCGGGCTCTGTAGGATGGGCATGCAGATTTGGATTCCCTCCTCTGTTGTCAGGGGGGTTATAAAAAAGGGAAAGAAGGGAGGAAGACAGATGAGGTAGAGACAGAGAGAGATGGTTCTGCTTTGATCTCGTTCTCTGTGTTGATCTGGTGTCTAGCTGAACCATGCATTCAGAGCAGATTAGCCTTGACAGTTGGTTCTGGAGTGAGGAGCTCTAATCTAAAGCTGTCTGGAGTTCCTCATCATGCAACACAGAGGCCAGAGCAGGAACGCTATTTCCAAACCTCACGGAGGTGTTCCTTTGGCCTGGTGTCAAAACTGCAGCGGAAGGATTCATGAAGCAGATAAAGGTGTTTGCATACAATTGTGATTTTTATCTGGACATTCCTACTGAATTGTGCATGTGTGAGAGCCAAGAATTCCTGTCTTAACAAATTGTGCGTCCCTGCAGTGAGAGGCTTCTTATATGTTGGTGCAGTGATGAATACCAGCCCATAAGTCAAAGCTGCATGCTCTCAAAAAGAAGGGCACTGCTTGGTCATATCTCAGTGTGTTACCACCTAACAAACACTCCGGCTCTCCAGGAGATCCACTGTGTGTTGTCATGGCAGTCTTTCAAACACAGTAGGGATGTATTTAGGAGCTTTGTATTTTCTGTGTTTACCAAATGACTTGAGAAATCCTCCAGGGAGGCACGGGATGCTGGTCTCCACAACAGCAGCAGTGAAGGCATAGATCCTCCGTGGAGGAAAAACAGCAGAAAAGGAAAGCTTATCTGACCTGACAACAGTGTGCAAGGACCGAGCTCTTATAACACTTTAAATCACTGAAGTCAGAAGTCTAATAGGAGGCACTTCTTAGCTCACCCAACTCATCACAAAGCAAAGCTTAACAATTGGTACTTCCTTATGCAGAGGATAAACACACTAGTGGGTCATGGTTGGATTTCTCTACCAGGAAATCTGGCTGTATTTATAGAAAGATCTTAGCAAGCAACAGAAACAGCAGTATACCTATCCTATTATAGTCTGACCACTCCTAACAATAAATTCAACTAAAATCTTCCTTGGTAGTTTAATACTCGTTAGTAGTTCTATTCTGGTGCTGTTGACAGAGCGACTCTCCAGGGAACAGAAAGCAAAATAGAACAGGATTAATATATCAGTGTACTGTAGAGTTGCAGAGGGGATCATGGGAGTTTGGTTGTGCAGTCCACATGTGTTTTGTGGATCTGGAGAGGGTGTATTAATGTTCCCCTCACTATATTGTGTGGAGTCTGCTGCAGGAGTACGGGGTATGTTGCTTTTTAGGTTTACAAAGTTGCTGCGTACGTATTGTCAGCACAAAGTCGAGTTTGTTTCCAGTTCAGGTTGGACTCTGACCATGGTTCTCATAAAGGTGGACTTCTTCTGGGTCGAGGGTCAGTCTCAGCTTCAAGCAGAACAGTTAAAATATCTTGATGTCTTGTTCCTGAGTAATGATAAGACGGAGCAGAAGGTGGATAGACGTATTGGGGCTTCATTTGCAGTAATGCAGGGGCTGAATGTGATCCATGTCTGTAGAGAAAAGAAAATGTAAGAAAGTTGTTAATTTACAGCGTCCTAAAATATTCTTTTATGGGACTAGCATAATCTCACACCTAAAACCTTTTTCTGGCAGAAACCACCAGATTTTTCTATTAAAATGTCCTGTCAAGAGTTGTTGATACCATGCAGTCCAACAAGGTTCCTTTGGCCTTTGGAAGAGAAACAGGCCCCCGGTATCACAGATCCTCCACCATGCTTAACACTGAACATGAGATGCTTTTCCACCTACTCATCCTTTATTTCGCATCAAACCTGCTTCACACCAGACCTGTTGTTGAAAAGATCAATCTTAACTAGGGATGAATGATGTATCAGCATTGACATTGGTATCAGCCGATGTTAGTCATTTTTAACATATTGGTATCGGTCCTATACGTAAAACTGGGCTGATATTAACAACTAATGTTTATTGTAATCTTATTGCTGTTTGTGTTTATTGGAGGTAGAGGGAGGTGACTGTGTGGTATTTGTTTGGTCATGTGACAGTGATAGTGATGCTGCACAAAATTGTGGGGTGTTTAAGCAATGTCAGCAGTGTGGTCATTTTTTATGGTGTCGAACGGATAGGGAAATATATCTAAAATATATATTATATATGTATAATATCAGCAAATATCAGTTATCTGCCCTAACAGCAATGTTACTATCGAATATCAGCATCAGGCCAAATTTTCATATTGGTGCTGGGTTTAAGGCAAAAAAACACTACAAAATGTTGCGAACATAGTTCCTAGCCATGGTTGTTTCTTCAGCAGTGGATACCATAGTTGGTGTCTGGATTTTACCTTTTAGGATTGATAGAAGATTCTCAACATCTTTTTATGTGCAATGCTTCATATCAAGCCCTTTTGGTTCTACTCAACATTTCCTTAGTTTCTGTAATGCCGGCTTCATTTTAAAGAGCATTCATTTGCATGGTCTATGACTGCTCAACTGGTAATTAATGAATGGCCAGAAACCTGTTTAGAAACCCAACCATCTTTGCAGCGATGTGATTGAAATATTTGGCGAAAGAGGTTTCATTATAATTCTTCTAAAAATGTTTCAAAGTGCTCGTAACAATAAGCAGACTCCACACTTTTATGCTTGAATTGTTAGAATAGCTTCTAATGGGTGCTATGGAGACTTGGTAACCCTAAGATGACACTCTTTGCTGCAGTTCTCTAAAAGTGAGTTATTTTAAACCTCCCTTACCATCGTCCTCAATGGGCATTGTGGTAAAGTAAACTCGCCTTTGTCAAGCTCAGTTTTTACAGTTCCAGTGATTTTAAACGGCTTCATTTTGCTCCGGCTGTAGATTTATGTCAATTTAGATGAGTAGCTCTTTTCTCATAGCCATTTCCTGACTTGTGACAATCAGCACACCCTCATGTCATGTTCTCTTGTATTCTCCATGTTTTACTGTGGCTAAGATAAATGGGTCTCTGTGTCATATCATGTTTATACCTAGGGCATGATGGGATTTTAATTAAGATTCATTCAAATGGTACTGTACCGGATATTCTTGTGGAAGGAAAAACAAGAGCAAGCCAGTAATGGAAAACTATTTAGTGTCATCTAATTTCTTTTTAATTTTACTCTTTGGTATCAAAGAGCAGGAAAATTTGCTTCCCTGCCATTTGACACCTCAATATTGCCATACTGTGTCCTTTTGCAAATAACATGCAATTTTTTTGCAATGCAAAGTTACCATATGCAATATTAACACAGGAGCATTCAGAGAAATCTCATTACCTGTTTGGTTTCAGGTTTGAATCTTGTCTAAATGCTGGAGTTTAGATGGGAAAAATAATAAAGGTTTGATCTGTTCTGCTGTTTACAAGGCAGTGATTTTACTAAATATGTAGCTCTTAATTAAAGACCAGTAAACCTAGCTGAACCTTCTAGTACGTTTGCATTAACAATTGCATGAGTCATTCTGGAGGGAATGCATGTTTTCACTGCACATAATAACTGTGCAACAGTTGCCCTTTTTTCTGTGACATTGTGATGTCATGTGTTGTTATGTAATTTAGCTAGAATAGTCTGTGCTTTTGTTTAAGTGGTTTGTATTCTGATGACTGATTTTACCCTGGTATTGTTTTAAACATTCAGAAAACATCTGGTCTCTAGCAACCGTGCTAATGTTTGCCTTACAAGGATACTTCAGAGTTTTTAAAATGGGTCTATGCTGAGAGATTATCAGGAATTGCTATTCTACCTGCAGCAGATAAATCTCTTGGTGTCTCCGTTTATCTTAAATCCAGATTATTTTATCCCAGAGGCGGAGTCCTACAGCTCATTTGACATGAACACCAAAGCAGACTTTGGTGTTCTAAAAAATTAAAAATTTGAAAAAGGGAAAAGTGATTAATGCTATTTTCTGAAACTTTAAAATATCATTGCATTTTTGTTTAACAAGTATTTAGACAGAAACCTGTAATTAATACTGAGAATTGAGAACATTAGGTATTTCTGATCATATTAATTGATAAAAAATGTAGGACGACGTAAAACAAAATAGAAAGATTTCACTTAAACAGCTTTAATAGTTTTATTTTTCCCTCTTTATCTCTTTTTCATCAAGCAGTTACTTTGAGGTTTTCAGTACATGTTTCACCAGGAAGGTTATTGGTGGCACATCACCTCCAACCACAGTTTTCTGCACTTTCTTCCTAACGATTAAGGCTGTGACGCACACTTACAGTGCCTTGAAAAGTATTTTTCCTCTTACATATTTCTTTATTTTTTGTTTTTTGTCTTACTTAAATGTTCAGGTGATCAAAGAAACTGTTAATATTAGACAAAGATAACAGGGTAAATGTAAAAGGCAGTTTTCAAATAATGATTTTAAGGCAACCTGGCTCTATGTGAAAAGTAATTGCAGCCTAAACATAATAACAAAAAGTAAAGCATAAATTAAAAACATTTTTCAGGGTTATAGAAACTTTACTTTTTCATCCACACTGGATACCTGTACTAAAATAAAGGTTGAATATTTCCAAATGTTTTGTGTGACATTATGCTACTCTGACAAAAGTCTATTTAATTTTAAGGCTTTTTACAAATCTTTAATATTCCTGCCATCAAACTTGGAGGGTACTGCAAAGGAAAATCCTTGGGGAAGGAAAAACCGAAACAAGCCAGTCCTAGAAACCATTTAGTGTCATGTCATTTCTCTTTATTCTTACTCTCAAAAATAGTTTTCTTGCTACTTGACACCTCAGTATTGCCATACTGTGTCCTCTTGCAAATTAAATGCATTTGTTTGCAATGCAAAGTTGCTATGGGCAATATTAACACAGTAGGCCTTCAGAGAAACCCTATTCCCTGTGGGTTTGGTTTCAAGTTTTAATCTTGTCTAGTTCTGATGTTTACCAAGCAGTTGATTCATCAAGTAAGTAGCTCTTAATTCAAGAACAGTAAACCTAACTGAACAATCTAAGCACATTTGCAATATTTAAACACCAACAGACGACACTGAGATGAAGCATAATTTTCAGATTGCCCTGCTTCAGCAAAAAGAAAGTAAAACTGACTCTTTTACATGAATGATGATTTTGCCCAAACATTTGTTATACCCTGTAATGAAATCCGGTAAATCCACTATGCACTCCTGTCTGCAGGAGTGGTAGATAGTGGAAGAAAACTTTCATCAATCACCCATTGTTAACCTCAGATTAGCTGAGAAAGGATGTGTGCTATCATACTGAAAGAATAATCTTGCAGCTCTGCTGGTGAAAAGATTTTAACTTGTTAGGATATGTGAATGAACGATTACACGAGTCATTCTGGTGGGCCTGAATGTTCTCAATGCAGATAATACAATTGTGCAATAGTTGTGTTTTTATCTGTTACATGGTGATGTCATATGGTGTTAAGTAGTTTAGTATTTATGGTTAGATTAAATAATAAACAAGTAGGATGAAGTAAAATTTTATAAAAAGAATTCACTTAAACAGCTTTATGTCAGGGTTTGTTGTTTTGGTGTTGACAGGAACTCAGAAGAAGCATGATGAAATTGAAGGATTTTAATTAAAGAAAAAAGGCAAAAACATCCAACACGGATGAGGAAATCAGGAGATGGCGAATGAATGTAAAAAGAATGAAGATCCACAGGGAAAGAACATGCATGGAAACGCACAATCAGATGGGACAGAAATGGAAGAATCCAGTCGAGAACAATTACCAACAGAGATCTTATATGGGTGATGGGACAGGTGCAGCTTATGGAGAAAATGAGGCAGAGCAGGTGAGCAGAATCTACTTGATTACACAGTGACTGTAACTAAAGGTAGGAGACTAATTAACAGACATGAGTGAAAGACAAACAGAGATGAACCAGGAAATACTCCTAAATGTACAAAGAACATTAGAAAACACTAGGAAGCTAAACAAAATGATCGAACTGAAATGGAAAATACCTTATTATTAACAATAATGAGCACAGGGAAATAAACTGACGAAGGCAAGACCTAAAGAATATAAAGTCAAAACCTAAACTCCTCAAGAGAACTTTGCTCTTCATAATACTCTTCTGACATATTGAATGGTTGAGCTTGTAGAGTACACTTATAGTGCCTTGAAAAGTATTTTTCCTCTTACTGATGTCTTTGTCTTTTTGCTTTTTTGACACAATTAAATGGTCTGGATCATCAAAGAAATTGTCATATTAGACAAACATAACCAGGGCAAATACAAAATTCAGTTTTTAAATGAGGATTTCATTTATTAAGGCAACCTAGTAATATGTGAGAAAGTAATTGCACCCTAAACCCAATAACCGGTTGTGCCATGCATCTGGCAGCATAAGTCAAACGCGCCTGAGCTAAAGATTGTGAACCAATGGACAGATTTTCTACTACAGTATTTTCACGTGGAGATCAGACTTCACGATTCTCTCAAATATAGCCAGTTGTCCAGGTCCTTAGCAGACATAGACCATGCTGTTCTTTTTCTTAAAAGCTCTGTTAGTTGTCCACCAGAGCTCCACTTTTGTCTCGTCAGTCACCAGAATATTCTCCCAAAGTCTTGGGGATCATCCGGATGTCATTTGGTCAGACAATTTATGTCTTTCTTGGTCCGCCATGGGTTTGGCCTTAGATCTATACATATGGTCACATGTAAAATACTCACTTACTCTTAAATAGATAAAATACAACTCCTGGATTGTTCTTTGGTTCTTTGGTGTTTGGTTCAAAAAAGTTAAAAAATGTTTTGCTTTAGAATGAATTGAAAACAGTTTCTTGTGTATCTATGCATATATTAAAATAAAAAAGCACGGTATTTAAGCAATATCAAAATGACAGACCTAAAGCTAAACTAGAGAAAGAAAAATAGAAAGCTCACAGAGTCACCAGACTTTTCTTGATCACACATTCCTAGCACACATTTATAAAACTGTGCTGTGCCTGAAGTCCCCTGCAGCGTCTCATCCTTCATCTCTGGATGACTCTGTGGCCTGAAGACAGGCTTTAATTCCAACCCAATGCTTCTTCACTGTCCAAGATTTATCTCCCTGTCTTGTTGTTTGGCTCTTCAGTCCTTGTCCTCCCAACTTTATTGTTAAGGAAGTTCTGAAAAGCAAATGCCATGTGAACTGAGTGGAAGCTTAACGTCTTTACTTGCCTATACACATGAAGTAAAGAATTTATCGGGCCACTGGAAAAGAGACCCATCAATCCTGTTGCACACTTAATCTGCTCTGAGATCAAATTGTTTCTCTTAAAAGGACTCAGTCATGATAAAGTGAATGATTACGGGTCTATTGTGTGACTCCAAAAATGTCTTTCATCCAGCTACCTTTATATATCATGGGAGAGGTTAATAGTCTCTTTGTTCCAACTCACAAATAAAAAAGCAAATTCTACAATCTGTAAGAAAGACAAACTGTAAGGTTGAGCTTCCACCTTTGGGCTGAGTCAGGCTAAAATTTGACAGATTGCTTTATTTTGGTTTAAAGATTAAATTCATAATCACTGATCTCTGACCCAAAACTTTAAGCTGTAAAAGAATCTACTAAAATGATCTTTTGAAGCAGAATACTGAAACTCTGAGCTCTAAATAACAACAAACCAATTTATAAAAAAAAAAAAACCAGAAACTTATCTTTATTATATAACGGAGCTTGGGTGTTTTCTGACATTAATCTTAAACAGTTTGCTGATGATACATTTGTTTTTGCTTCTGATAAAATGATTAGATGCAGCTGCAGAAAAGCTGCAAATTTTGAGAAAAATATCACCCTGGTTTGTTGCAGCCTGCGCATTTCTAAATCAGTCCGTCCGTCCGTCCGTCCGTCCACATCTAAAGGAATGCACCCGTGAGGGTTCCTGAGCAGATGTCTAAACCATCTGATCTGACTACTTTTAGTGCACCCCAAGCTTCCCACGGATGATGGATCTTTCCACCTTTTTCAATAGTGTAGTCTTTGTACTTGGATGTTTGATTCTCTAGGTTTTCAGGTGGGAAAATAACAAAAACACACCCTGACGCTTATATGCCAGCTGGTAAAGTTGGAGATCACTACCATAAAATTGATCATTTTCAGTGTGAAAGATTTTTTAAACATTGCGCAGTTGCTATAACATTGCTGTTCTACTGATTGTAGTGTGAGCAATGTAATTGTTTCTCATTATATTCCAAAATATAGGTTATCATCATACAATTACATCCATCATGCTGTCAAAACCAAACACGGGGCAAGCAGGCCA
Organism: Characodon lateralis; assembly: GCA_036250325.1. Taxonomy (NCBI): domain Eukaryota; kingdom Metazoa; phylum Chordata; class Actinopteri; order Cyprinodontiformes; family Goodeidae; genus Characodon; species Characodon lateralis. Next base: position 5,393 of record JAHUTJ010025706.1, on the reverse strand, counting down.
ATGTTTACAACTGATTTAGAAACAAAAATGAACAGAAAAAAAAAGAAACAGAAATGAAATTCTTAATAACAGAGTCTGGGTATGGATCAACTTTATTATCAACGCAACAAAGCGGAGACTGGGAAAACGAGTTCCTCTTGCCACACAAACACAACACGTCTGAATGAGTTCTGGTGTTAGGGCTCTATCTCATGGTGTGAGAAACCTTTCCTTTAACACCCTTTCACCAAATGCCAGTTGGCAAATAAGTCCTACCCTCCCTTCAAAAGACCCTGATTAAGCCACTCATTCTCTTTATACAGACCAGGAGGCAAGAAGATGCTAAACACAAGCAAATAAAGAATTATAGACCCCCTTAAATGTTTGGCACCTCATGCAGCTTGAAATCTTGCAAACACACAAAGGAAAATGCACAGGGTGTCCACAGCTTGGCAGTTGTCTTATTTATGATTTGCTTTTTAGTCATAAATGCTGCTTCAAATGTTATCAGCCAAAAGCCACAACAGGAGTGGAGACTAACAACCAGAGGAAGCATGCTGACATATGTTCTGTAGCACAAAAGGTCACAACCTCTGACAAGATAAAGACACGGTGAGCCCTTCTACAAATCCTAAGTAAGTGAACAGAAATGCTTCAACGACATCTTAACTTTCGCTGCTGTAGGCCTCTTTCCTGTTAGCACTGTTCTGGCGTGGCCATCAACAAAGATGTGCGTGTGTGTGAGTGTATGGAGCTTGTCTGCAGCTCCACGCTCCCCTGCCTCTTGTTTTACCATCTGAACAGGCCTGAACAACACACCCAACATCACTAATGCTCCATGTGAAGGGACAGGAAAGTGGATGAGTCACAGACCTGAGAAAAAACAAGACATCCACAATGCATGACTGCCAAAGGACAATTCAGCGAAAAACAGCAGCCATATAGCATATATCACTCATGACAGCTGCGTGAATAATATTTTCTGTTTGCGTGTGTGGGGCTACAGGTCAAAGATCTGGGAGATATTTTAAAAATAAAATGAAACAACAAGGTTTCGGTGCCCTGAGCATTACTTCAGGCTTTAATTCAGTATGCTGACAAGTAAGGACCTAAAGATTTCTGCCCGTCTGGTTTGCACAGCTTCAACCCCACAGGTGTCCAGAGTTCAAGCCCAGAAACATCAAAAGACATCTTTATGGCTGTTTTATGGTCTACTTACTTTGGCCACTCCATTAACCAGAAATGTCTCTCTAAATGTCTCAAATGAAGTGTCCTCTGAGACCATAGTTCTCTACTAAAAAGAGAAAAGTTAAACCACATTATGATATCTGCTGCAAATGGAATGGAAGTAGTCATGCAAAACCTAAGCGATTTTTAACATGTCATCACAAATAAAAACATCAGTGCATTTTAATGGGATTTCATGTGATAGATCAAAACTAACTAGTGCATAATTGTGAAGTGATACAAGTTGTTTTAAATTTTAGATAAATACAACTCTGAAAAGTATGGAATAGTTTGGTGCTCAGCCCATTTAACGCATTTACCCCTAAATCAAATCCATTCCTGAGTCACCTAATTAGTAAATAGAGTCTATCTGTGTGTAATCTAATCTCAGTAGAAAACAAGCTGTTCTCTTGAGATCTAACAGGTTTGTTAGAGAACATTAGTGAACAAACAGCACCATGAAGACCAAGGACCACAGCAGACAGGTCAGAGAGAAAGTTGTGGAGAGGTTTAAAGCAGGGTTAGGTCCTAAAACAATATCCCAAGCATGGAACATCTCACAGAGCTCTACTCAGTCCAAGACAAGATCCTTCAACCATACTGACAGGCTGGGCAAGGAGAGCATTGACTAGAAAAGCAGCCAAGAGGCCCAAGGTAACTCTGGAAGAGCTGCATCCACCCAAAGCTCAGGTGGGATAACCTATTGACAGGGTCAGTATAAGTGTACTCCACAAATTGTTGCATTTCAAAAAGAGAGACATAAGACATGTAGAGGAAAGAGCAAATATATGGTAAAAGTGCTCTGATCGGAGTCCAAATGAAACAGTTTGCTCTATGTGGGAAAAATGCATGACCACTGATGATGGTATGCAGTGATTTTCCTGGCAATGAGTCCTCAGAACCATCACGTATTAAACCGCATCCTCCCAACCAAATAGTTTTCCTTTTTTTAAAATAGTAAAACACAACTAAGAGAAAAAAGTCTGTGTTTAATTAAAATGCTGTTTTAAAAAGGGGTCATTATGGTGGCACTCAGGTATCTTAGTGTTTTCTGGGACAGGACTTTTTTATTTTATTTTACTTTTTTATTTTTTTTTAACCGTGTCCTATTTGGCAGAGTAGCGTTCAGAATTGTTGTCTGAGTGCCAAGAAAAAGAGGGGAGTGCAGCCTCTTTGCACACACCAAGAACCACCCAGCAGACAAGCAAACTCCATCTCAGCATAAGGCCGAGAAGCCCGATGCAACCACCGAGCCCAGCCACTCCTGTCCTGCAGAACCCACGCATGGAGACCAGAGCTGCCATGCACAGGACCACCACCCCAACACCACAGCATGCCAAATAGCAGAGGACAGAACGCATCAATGAGCACCCAAAGCAAAAGCTGTGCACAAAGCCCACACCATGCAAATACGCCCCCACCAGCCCTCCAAAAACAAAGCCCCCTGCAAAAGTGCACCCCCGTGAGAAGAAGACCCACAGCATCCAGGTCCAAGAACATGCCTGACCCCCATACCCCTGCCAGAAGTAGTCCTGCGAGAAACCCCCCACCGAAACCCACAACAAGCTGAGAGACCACAGAGCCAAGACCAAAACCCACCAAGAAGCCAAGACCAGTCCACCCCGAAATCAACCCTGGCCAGCCCGCCCTCCCAAACCATGCAGACCCCTCCGACCCCTCCGACCCCCCTACCCCTGACATAACCGAGACCAGCTTCAGGAACCGGAACCCAGACAAGGAACCAGAATCCAAACTGGAACCACCCAAGTCCGAACGATGCCTATCTCCACCCAAGGCCAACCACCCACCTCCACCCCAGAAGAAAACCTACACCCACCCCAACATTCGAACAACTCCCAGAACACATAAGACATTAAGACACCCAGGTTGACTCCGCCCCACCCCCTCCCACAGATCCTCTGCCACACTCCAGCAGAGTGCACTCCTTGAAGGAGAGAGCACCTGCAATGAGATGGTACCTACATGCCCACTGATGCACCGAAGGCCCCCAGGTCGGTGCCGGGTGCCAGAGCATGCACCGGCCCAAAACCCCGGTGACATACCTGCCTGGACCCAAGCACCCCTGGCCCAGCCAGAGAATGCCGCCCCCGAGAGCCACCAAAGCCCCACCCCGGTTGGGACCACAGCCCCCAGCGCCAGACCCCCCAGCGATCCCAGCCCAGGGACACCCCAAATGACCCAAACCCAGACACCCCCCCCCCTCCCCCGCAATGCCCCACAGGACGAAGCCAAAGGTGCCCCGCCACCACTAGGTGATGGAGCCGATTAGAGGAGCACAGAGAGATTGATCTGATGTGGAGGCAGAGGCTGTCTGAAGACTTATATAATCCAACAGAAGGTTTCTGTAATGGTTAATATTAAGAAGGTTTTTAATTTCCAATATATGAGGATAGTTTTCTTAGCAATACATAAGGCAGTGAAAACCATGTGAACTGAAATTGTCTTCATGGTGACATCATCTAAGTTGCCCAACAAGCAAATTGAGGGGGAATGTGAAATATTACATCTCAGACACTTTGATAAGTTCACATATCAGGTGCCAGAACCTCTAACCAGGTGTACATAACCACAGTGCGTGGATGTAATTGTCAGGTATATTGCCTGTGCAGTGTAAGCAAGTATTAGACGGTTTAAAACCCATCCTGGACATCCGTTGACCTGAATAGTATACTCTATGAAGGATTTTATATTATATTATTTGTAAACTGGTGTTACTAGTCATTTTAAAAGTTCTGGAACATATCCAAGACCAAAATGTTTGGTCAAAGTTAAATGATAAGTCCACCTCCCATTTCATAATAGGAAGGGAAATTGTTTCATCTATATTAGACAGTGTCCTGTATATCTTAGACATTAATTTGGGGGGGTTGAGTTTTAGGAACTCTAGTACACTTGATGGCATTTGTAACCCAACGTTTTTAAGCCTAATTTTTTTTTTTATTATAGATTTAATTTGTTAAATGGGATAAACTGAATTCCTTCAAATATATGTTCCAGGTTTTCAATTAATTTACTCCTCCAATCTAGAAAGTTTATTATATTATTTTTCTGTAGGATGTCAGGGTTGTTCCAGATGGGTGTACGTCTGCATGTGATCAGTGAAGACCCTGTCATTTTTAGATATTCCCACCATGCTGTCAGAGAGGTGCTGATATTGAGGCTTTTAAAGCATTCATATAATTTTATATTTGAGCTAATAAATGGTAGATCTGAAATCTTAATATTATTGCATAATGTCTGTTCTATGTCTAGCCAGGGTTCATCTAGAGGACTGTGTTTAAACCATTTTGAGATGTATTGTAGCCTGTTGGCTAAGAAGTAATGATGAAGGTTAGGCAGATCTAGTCCTCCTTTATCTTTGGGCTTTTGTAGCGTTTTTAAGCTAATACACAGGGGTTTATCTTTCCAAAGAAATTTAGTGATGGAGGAGTCCAGAGATCTAAATCAGTCAGATGACAGTTTATTTGGGATCATTGAGAATAAGTAATTGATTTTTGGCAAGACCATCATTTTTATTGAAGCAACCCTGCCCATGAGTGATATGGGTAGAGATTTCCATCTAGCGAGATCATCTTCCACTTTTTTTAAAAGCAGGACATGGTTTAGTTTTGTTAAGTCTGCCAATCTAGGAGAAACATTAATACCCAAGTATGTAATATTCTCTGACTGTAGTTGTATATTAAGGGAATTGTGGAAAGAACACAGTCAGGCTTCAGACCTCATCATAGCACTGAAACAGATCTGCTGAAAGTCACTAATGATATTCTTACGGCCTCAGATAATGGACTTGTTTCTGTACTGCTTCTGTTAGATCTCAGTGCTGCATTTGATACAGTCGATCATAATATTCTCTTAGAAAGACTGGAATATGCTGTAGGGATCAGGGGAACAGCGCTAGGCTGGTTTAAATCTTATTTTTCTTACAGATTCTTGTTTGTTCATGTAAATGATAACTCCAGGGTTAATTGTGGAGTACCACAGGGTTCAGTACTTGGGCCAATTCTCTTTTCCACTTCCGCCTCTTTGCTGGCTCAGACGATTTTCTCCTAAGCTCCCTGCTTGCTTGCATTCTTTTACTCCTAACTTTTTATCTCTTAGCCAAAATTACAGAAATATTGGACTAAAACAACTTCTTACCAGCGACTCCCAAGGATTATTATTATTAT